>OW121744.1:93756573-93877563 GCA_933228675.1 Stomorhina lunata
TCTTGTATTGTTGATGGGTTGTCTGAAATTCCATTGAATATTAAAAGCATTGAATCCCTTAAATTAACATCACTTCCGACATCACCTACAGTTATCTAGGCTCAGTTAGAGCCTGCCATAAGCAACAATGAATGAGCCTATTTTACGAATATTAATGAGTTCTAATGAGTCCTAAGATTAACAAGAGCAGAGCAGTGACAGAGGAGATGAGTTTCTTCCTCCTTAACGTTATGGCAATTAATAAAGTAATTTTAAGATTGAGTCTTCTAGCATGTAATCCTATTATGCAGTGCCCTTTGAGGATTGATAAAAGAGTTTATAGTCCATGGCGCGATAGCTATACCTAGACTGCAGAAGGATTACTGTAGTAAGTTGGAAAGGTAAGTCTAGAGACTGGGCTGGTTTTTTCTGTGGATCATTTGGTCTGCGCCGACCTAAATAAGACTTGCTTAATGAGCAATTTACAAGCTAATAGCGGTATTGGTCAATGTCCTCCTAACTAAAGAGAGTACCGAGTTGTACATGATTATTCGCCATCCGTACAGCTAAGGTCATGTGAACAGCTAAGCTAAGCCTTTAAGACAATTGACCCTGGCGAAATTTTCATGCTGATGCTAAAATATCTAGGCGAGTGGGGAGTCGAGTTCTTGACAGGTGTCCTAAATCTATCTATGACTAGCCTCATGATGGAAAGTGGGTAGAGCAATGTCTTGAAAGTGGGTATTGTGATCCCAATCCTAAAACCTGGGAAACCAACGAATGAGGGATCATTGCTATCCCTCCTGTCACATGAAGAGGTCTTGTGGCACTTGACTTGTCAACAGGTTTAGACACTGTAAGCTATTCCACCCTCTTCCAGGACATCATGCTTTCTACAATGCCAACAAATTTGAAGCGATGGATAGTAAATTATCTGATAAGTCGTCAGTCGATTGCAGAGTTTAGAGACCAGCGCTCAAAACACTGTAGAGTCAAACAGGGAGTTTCTCAGGAGTTTCTTGAAATAATATCATACGCGAACGACTACAAGATAATAGCGACCGGCCATAATGTGGATGATCTATGCGGTAAGGTATCATCTCAATATCATACACAAATTCTTTACTGAACCTAAACTGAAGATACAATCAACTTAATCCTCAGCGACCCTATATACCGCCTGGACAAAAGAAGTAGGGTGTGGCAATTTCGACAGTGAACCACCCGAAAATCCTGGGAGTCACACTCGACAGCCTTTTTCTTCGTCAGCAAATGCTACAACTGTCGCGCATAAATTGCGCACTAGCCGGCAGTACTTGGGGAATGGACAAAAAACCTTGCTATCTACCTAGTAGTGGGATGAAGTGTGTTTTTAAGTGCTTACCAAGCACTTAAATTGATCATAGTAAAAAGTGTTTTTGAATGCGTAATCATAATGGAATCAGTAATCATTAGGGCAGAGGATCCAGAGATTTTAATAAAAGAGTCTCGCTGATTGGGCTTATATAGAGTTGGCCTCCAAACAAAAGCACCATACATGAGTATAGGTTTTGCAATCATCTCAAAGAGACAGGCTTTGCTAAGGATTCTTCAACACTAATAGAGTACAATGGATACTAAGCTTCAGAACAGATTGGAAACCAGAATGACCCAAAATATTTGGCGTGGTCAGTAAGCTCAAGTTCGATCCCTTCCAATTCGGGAAAGTGAACTAAGGAATCTTATATTTTCTAAAAAAAATAGTACAATTTCCGTTTTGGTGGGATTAAATCCCAAGCTATTGACAACGCTCCAAACCTTCAGCAATTTTCCCAAAACAGCAATTGCGATGTCATCGGCATAAGCAATGGTTTTGAAGCGCTAGGAATCAAGTTTCCAGCAATGTTCCATAATAGGGGTGACAAAACACCGACCTAAGTTGTACCACGACATGCTACTTTGTAGGCTGTAGTTTTGTCCATGGTTCAGTTAATAATTTTGTAGCTTATGAGTTTAACTACGAAATAGTAGAGGAGCATAAGGCTTCGTCAAATGATATCTAATTAAATCAGTCCAATGTTTAAGCCTTAATTTTTCTCCAGTTTTTTGTCTTGGCAACATCTTTCTAAAACAATATCCATTAGATGTGAGTAAGCCATCCACTTCATCGGCTACCTAGCGGGTTCCCTGCTAAGGTTGAGATTAAGTTGCGGACTCGATTGCGAGGAGAGAAATCAAGCATTTTGAGCCTTTGTTGTTATAAGTGGCCACGTTTGCCTTTAGATTGAACAAGTGGTTTCGGTAGACCAAGTGTTCTGGGCTGACCCATTAAGAGATTTAAGGACCGTCCAATATGGAAACAGACGCCCTCTGAAATAACAAAAAAGTTCAGACAAATAAGAGGATTTTTTATCCAAACAGACAGGTCTCATCTACAGTTTAGTGTAAGCAGTACTGAAGACTGTTGTAGTGAGATCCAATGATATCAACTGGCCGTCTAATGTGGGAAACAGACTTCAGGTGATATAGGGGTGGGTAGTTCGTAGTATAGATCTCCTTCTAAACCTGTCTGGTATAGGTGACCCAACCGAAGACGTAATATCTTTACCAACATAATCTTATGGTTCATGCGCGTAAGCCTCTACATCGCGACAAGTTGACTACCCATCGCAGAGGCTCCTCCACTTCTTAGTTCAAACAGATTTTGCAAAAATCATCCGTCATAACCTTGAGAGATTTGCAAAATTGTAGATCTAATGCTGAATTCAGGAAGACATGGGCCAAACCACCGCATTGGATATCGATTAGAAACTGTTGTGTAGCATACTTTTAGGAAAATAAATGGTTAAATTGTAAGGGCCGATGTTGAATGTGAACCACACCTAAACGGCAAGTTTTTTTTTCCAAATTTTATTTGACATTTCTTTATTTCAGACTTACTCAATTTGAACCATGGAGAGATACACAATCCAACAACGTGTTAAAGTTATCCAGACTTATTATGAAAATGGGCGTTCAAATCAAAATGCATATCGTGCACTTCGTGATTTTTTTGGTCAATTTGATCGTCCAAATATGCGTACAATCGCAAAAATCGTGGAAAAATTCGAGCAAACCGGGTCTGTAGAAGATGTGAGAACACCAGTACATGCTCGTATAGCTCGTACTGCAGAAAATATTTGCTGCTGTTTGCGATAGTGTGGCTGAATAGCTGTCCACCTCAACTCGTCGTCGTGCCCAACAATTGCTCCTCTCACGCTCGTCGTTGATGAACATTATGCATAAAGACTTGCATTTACACGCTTACAAGGTGCAATTGGCTCAAGAACTAAAGCCTCTTGACCATTCCAAACGTCGTGAATGGGCAGAATGGTAGCAAGAAATGGCAACAGTGGATGATCAATTTTCGAAGAAAATCATCTTCAGTGATGAGGCACATTTTCACCTCCACTGTGGTTCGTCAATAAACAGAATTGCCGCATTTGGGTGAATGAGAAACCAAAAGTGATTGTCGATAAACCAATGCACCCACAAAGAGTGACTGTTTGGTGCGGTTTATGGGCTGGCGCCATCATCGGGCCGTATTTTTGCCAAAATGAGGCCGGTCAGTCAGTTACTGTGAATGGTGTTCGCTATCGTGAGATGATAACGAACTTTTTATGGCCCGAATTGGAAGATATGGATGTGGACGATATGTGGTTTCAGCAGGACGGTGCCACTTGCTACACAGCTAACGAAACAATGGCTCTTTTGCGCAAAAAATTCAATGGCCGTGTTATCTCACGTAATGGCGATGTCAATTGGCCGCCAAGATCATGTGATTTGACACCGTTGGACTTTTTTCTTTGGGGTTATTCAAGAGCTAAAGGATGAGATAATTCGGCACATTAACGGCATAGAACCTCCATTATGCCCCAGGGTCATCGAAAATTTTGACCATCGCCGTGGTCGCGGCGCCCATTTGGTCGATATTTTGTTCCACACATAATTGAATAATATCAATATATCATAATAAAATAAAATTACAATAATTTCCTAAATCGTTTGTGTTTTATTCAAAATCAACATCGGCCCTTGAAGTTTAACTACGTTGTCAAAAGTTCCCAGATATTAGGTTTGTTCTCGTACTCTAACGAAACTACCCAGAACAGTCCGAAGTTGTCAGAAACTACTCAAAAAACAACAATTTGTATTGAAAATTTTGTACGGGAACAAGTTTGTGTAAGTTTGGGTTGTTTCGGTAAAGTAAGGGAACACACATATTAAAAGAATTTCACTTAAAGCAAATGTTTTGACAAACAAACGGATATATTTAGACACCAAAATTTATAAAACTTTTTGTAAAATAAATTATATTGAAAATCCCTGAGTTATGTTACACAATATTTGCTCTAAAGTCTGAGTTATCAGTCGATATCGATTTGGCCCCTGGCTTTTATTAGCTCTTCATAAGAAGGGTTAATTAAATTTTGAAAATTATCATCAAAAATTTCGACTTGTGCTTTGTTGGACTGTAACTATTGTGGTGTAGATTAGAATAAGCAATAACATGACTTTGATAGCTCCTTCCGAAAGTTCCGAAAGTTCTTCAACCTTTGATTGAATTTCGTAAGGGCTTTCAAGTAACCAGAAGATAATTATATTGTTCAGTTCAAAAGAAAATTGATCATTGTAATGTTCAGTTCTTATCGTAAGAAAGGAAAAATTTAGTAGAGCTAATTTGGAAATTTCTTAGACAAAAAGTATTGAAATTCCAATAAATTTTTATCTGTACAATACGATGAAATTAAATTTATATATTACAACACCTTTAATAAATTTATTTAAATTTTTATTTTCATTTTCTCATTTATATTCTTTAAAGTCATTTTCGTACATCTATAACGTATGTACCTCTGAAGCCCATCCGAGCTGCCAGCCAGCAGTTTTATTCCCGTAGCTAAAAGCCAAAATTATATACTTTAAGCGCAATGGTCGCAAAGAATGATAAAACATGATGATGAATGAGAAGATGTAAGAGAAGAAGTGGTGATATCCCAGCAAAACTTTGGTAATGGCAAGTACTCTGATAACTGGTTACCTTGTAACGAATACAACATACCATCCGAATTAATAATAAGTTAATACAAAAGAACTTATTTGTAATTAAGATGGTAATTTAAACTGAATGGCCCCGGTTCAAATCCCACCAAGGGCAACAATTTTTTTTAGTTTTTTTTTTTTATTAAAAGAGTCTTTTTAAATGATTCTTGAATTTTAAGAACTTAAATAATATCTTCTGTAAAAAAAATTTGTAAGACTAACTCACGTTAATGAAAAAATACCATCATGAGTCAATATTGATTATGTAGGGGATGTTGAATACCAAACACGATTCTAATTGGTCTTAACTTGGTAAGCCCAACTTATCTGGGTCATCCTTCATCTCAACTGTGGACACACACCTCCTCATGGTATCACCCGGGGAGATAGTTTAACACCCATTAATATTGTGAGTTAACATGTTCCGAGAGTTGTCCCATAAGATCGATAACAATGGGTTAGGATTACGGGCTAGTAACCCTCTCTTGAACAAAAATACAATGAAAAGGATAAAATTAGAATTGAAATGTCCCACTACCTAATGTTAGAGGAGGATGTCCGAAACTTCGATAGAAAGACCAAGTAGAGGAACATTTTTCAAAGATTGGCCTATAAAATTGGAGAATATTCGCACAAGATCGAAATCCATGGAATTCTAAAATATGCTCGGACTTTGACCTTAACAGGTTGTAACATTTAAGTAAGTAAGAGTCAATCTTATGTAAAAACTTATACAAAAAAGAAGATTTAAATTGTTTAAGTTTTAAAATAATTTTAAAAAAGTTTTAAAATAATTACAAGAAATCGTATAAAAATATTTTTCCAAAAATTACAACAAAGCAAAAAAAAGCAGGGAAAAACAAAGTTATTTTCACATGATTTTCGATCTAAAAATAAAAATTGTTTATAATTATTATAAGCTGCTAAGTTTTTAACATATGAAGTAGCTCAGTGGAAGAGTCTCTGCCTAGCAGTCGGAAAAAAAAATTGTATTTCGTTTAAAAATATATGTTTTTAATAAAACAACAACAAAAAAGTTGTTGCTGTTGTTGTTGTTGCTTTCAAATTGCTTACCCAAGTCATTACTTTTCTGCAATTGGTAAGTACTTGCCTCCAATGACATCCCCATGTTAATGTAATGACTTAAACAGCGAATGAGTAAGTAGTTCGTGTTCAATAGTTTAACTGTTTAACTCATTATTTGGTAATGAAAAGTTTTACTGGGATAATACTCGTACAAATGTATGTGAATTTAATTAAAATATGCAAATTGTTTTGGCATTTTGATCAAGTATGTTTTTGGCTTGAACCATGTGTTACGTATAATTTTTCTATTCTTTTTTATTTTTGCTTGTTCATTTCTATACTTTTCAGTTTAAATGGTTTTTTTATTTAGTTTGTTTACTTTTTTAACTACTTTCAGGAGTTTTGGGTACAAGAAAAAAAACTGTATTGAGTTAAAAGATGATATTTTTTTAGCATATGCAGACGGATTTAAATTTATTAGAGCGTCTCTATAATCTGCTTTAGGGTCTTACTTACATACTTAAATGATCTATATTTATAACCTGTTAAGGTCAAAGGCCGAGCTTATTTAAGAATTGCAAGCACTTCTACTTAGTCTTTTAAGTTCCGGATGTCGTCTTCTACGAGTTCCCTCGCGATCGATTTCAAACACTTTTCTTGCTAGTGTTTTTTTTTTTATCTATTCCCACAACATGTCCTAGTCAACGCAACCACTGCACAGTGGCTTGAAACAAAAATAAAGTTTGAAACAAAAAATAACACTGCTCTGCAAAAATTCATTTTTTGTCTTTCCTTTTAATAAAACTATGCGGACTATATGGATCTTGATGCGCTTAACTCAAACCCGTTTTCGGTTTTTCTCCATCAGATCTGGATTTTTTTTATGGGCGTGGCAAATTTTTCCCCTTAAACTAGTCAGGTACGGAGACCTATTTCGTCCTAACTCGAGAACGACTCATCCGATTTCCAAAATTAAAACACTTGAAGATGCATAACAAAATTGCATTTATTTTAGTCTAATGTAGTTTTTCTGTATCTCTTATCGTTTTGGAGTTATTTAGAAATTAATGGAGAAAAAAATTTTTTTCGTGCAAAATTCGTAATTTTTTTCAGGTTAAAAATGTAATTAAAAAAAAGATAAAGTAAAATTTTAATATTTTCTAAGAGCTACATATCTTAAATAAAATAAGCTATAAGCCATAAAAATCTGTTTAAAAATGTGAATTTTATTACCAATTTATTTTTATAAAAAATACCGTTGTATTTTAGCTTCATTACCTAATGAAATCTTACGGTCATATGTAAGGTTGGTTGCATTGCAATATTGGGTACATGCGGTAAATTGGTAATAAGATTCACATTTTTAAACCGATTTTTATGGTTTATAGCTTATTTTATTCTTAAGATATATAGCTCTTAGAAAAATGTTTAAAATGTTAAAATTTTACTATATATTTTTTTTAATTACATTTTTAACCTGAAAAAAAATTACGAATTTCGCACGAAAAATTTTTTTGTCTCCATTAATTTCTAAATAACTCCAAAACGATAAGAGATACAGAAAAATTATATTAGACTGAAATAAATGCAATTTTGTTATGCATCTTCAAATGTTTTAATTTTGGAAATCGGATGAGTCGTTCTCGAGTTAGGACGAAATAGGTCTCCGTACCTGACTAATTTAAGGGGAAAAATTTGCCACGCCCATAAAAAAAATCCAGATCTGATAGAGAAAAACCGAAAACGGGTTTGAGTTAAGCGCATCAAGATCCATATAGTCCGCATAGTTTACGGTAAGAGATACAGAAAAATGATATTAGACTAAAATAAATGCAATTTTGTTATGCATCTTCAAGTGTTTTAATTTTAAAAATCGGATGAGTCGTTCTCGAGTTAGGACGAAATAGGTCTCCGTACCTGACTAATTTAAGGGGAAAAATTTGCCACGCCCATAAAAAAAATCCAGATCTGATGGGAAAAAACCGACAACGGATCTGAGTTAAGCGCATCAAAATCCATGTAGTCCACATAGTTCTATTAAAATGAGGATTTGGCTGCAGAACAGTGTAATTTGTCTATATCTTCTAAATTGTAAGTCTGTTTGTATCAGTATGTATAAGAGAATTGTTAAGGAGGACCCAAGCATTCTAAATGTTGGATTTATAATTACCATGTGTTTACACAGTGTGAATAATTGGGCATCAAAGTTGACCACCTCTGAAGTAAACAAGTAATAGTGTTATATTCGGCTGTGCCGAATCTTATATACCCACCATCAAGTTTTGTTAAATTGGTTTCCGGGAGTGGTTTTTATATGAAAGCTATAGTCAAATATAGATTCCTATAAAATTTGATATACAGACCAATAGTTGCATAAAACTTCTCTATTTTAAATTTAGTCGTCATAGCTATTACAATTGTATTCAATTTATCAGCATTAATGTGTTTCCCGGATCGGGGTTATATGGGAGCTCTAACAAAATGTGAACCGATTTCGTCCATTTTCAATACACAACATTTCGAGATATTGAAAATTCTTTTGTAAAATTGTATTCCTTATCTGACGTAACAGACGGACATAAACCCCCTTTTCTTTTTGTATTTTTGTGTTTCCGTAAGTTTTTTATATGGGAGCTATGGTCAAATGGTGACCGATTGTGACACACTATTTGACATTGACATAAGACTTTCTTGTACTGAATTTAGTGGCCAAAGCTATTACAGTTCATCATTTATTGGCATTTAAGCGTATTTTAGGCGGAATTTAGGCTGCTTCCGTAAGTTTTTTGTATGGGAGCTATGGTTATATGTGAACCAATGTGAGTCATCGTAAACTACAAAGTCATCTCAAACTGCTAAATCATCTCGAATTATAAAAACTTGTAATTCATTTCAAACTGGGGAGTCATCTTAAACAGTGGAGTCATCTTAAAATGCTAAATTATCTTTGAATGCTAAATTATCTTTGAGTCATCTTTTTTTGAGTCATCTTGCCCAGAAATGTTCCAGAATAAGAATATCAGAACTGGTGCTTGGTATTTAACATCCCCTACATCTCTTAATGCTAGATCATATAAAACTGGTGATGCCTTTCTGACTGGTGGGTTATCTAAAATAGCTGAGTCATCTTAAAATACTAAATTATTTTTAACTGATGAGTCATCTTAAACTTCAACGTCATTTCAAACTGCTAAATTATATCGAATTGTTCAAACTAGTGATGCGTTTCAAACTGGTGGGTCATCTCAAACAGTAGAGTCATCTTGAAATGCTAAATTATGTTTAACTGTTGAGTCATCTCAAAATGCAAAGTCATTTTAAACTACTAAATCTTCTCGAATTACTAAAACTGTTAATGCATTTCAAACTGGTGTGTCATTTCAAACAACTGAGTCATCTTTAAATGCCAAATTATCTTTAACTGTTGAGTCATCTCAAAAAGCAAAGTCATCCTAAATTACTAAATCATCTCGAGTTGCTGAGTCATCTTAAACCTCTAAATGATATCAAACAGCTTTGCCATCTCAAACAGATAAATTATCTTAAATTCCTGAGTCATCTCAAACTGCAAAGTCATCTCAAACTAATAAATCTTCTCAAATTGCTGAGTCATCTAAGTGATATCTAACCGTTAAGTTATCTAGAAATGGTAAGTCATCTTTAACTCATAAACTCTTAAATAATATCGAACCGCTGAGTCATCTCAAACTGATAAATAATCTCCAATTGCTGAGTCATCCCAAACTGATAAATCATCTCAAATTGCTGAGTCATCTCAAACTGCAAAGTCATCTTAAACTGATAAATCATCTCAAATTACGGAGTCATCTTAGTGCTATCGAACAGCTGAGTCATCTCAAAATTGTTAGTCATCTTTAACTCATAAACTCTTAAACTTCTCGAACCGCTGAGTTATCTCAAACTGATAAATAATCTCCAATTGCTGAGTCATCTCAAACTGATAAATCATCTCAAATTGCTGAGTCATCTTAGTGATATCGAACCGCTGAGTCATCTCGAAATTGTAAGTCATCTTTAACTAATGAGTCATCTCGATCTGATGAGTCAATTGAATCTGCAGAGTCAACTCAAACTACTGAGTGATCTCTTATCCGGTGGTCCCTTGAGACTATCTGCTGTACGTGGATTTCTAAAGAGCCCTCAATCGATAAAGCTGTTATTCAAAAAACAACAAATTTTGAGTCATCTCGAAATGGTAAGTTATCTTTAACTAATGAGTCATCTCGAGCAGATAATTATATTAGAACTACTGAGTCATCTCAAACTACTTAGTAATCTCTCATCAGGTGTTCGATTATCTTGAGTTACATGGATTTCTGAAGAGCCCTCAATAGATAAAGCTATTAATCGAATAAAACTAATTTATATAAAACAAAAAAAAATTATTTCTGATTCATATTTTCAGGTCCCAAACTACTACTACCAAGTTTTTTAAGTTTACTCGAAAAAAAATCTCTGGGACAAAATGGGTTAAGAATATTTTAGATCTCAAAAGCTATCCTAAATGATAAGTGTTTATTGGATTTCTCTTATCTCAAAATATAAAATTTATTTTAAATAGAAAATTTTTGGAGTAAGTAACAACTCATTTCTTAGGGATGGGGTTTTATAATTATTCCATATTCCTCTTGGTAAAAATTTTTAATAGTTCCCGCAACAAAACAATTTTGCCAACAATATCAAGAACCAAATTCTTTGCTTTAAATGGAAAAAAAATTAAAAAACCAGACCTTTTTTTGTCAAGACCCTAGCAAGAAAGTAGTAGAGGTTTTATGAAAATCGATTTTTGGAACCTTTGACTGATAGACGACCAAACTGAGTTGAGAACGGCAATAGGGGCTTAAGTTTTCATTACTAACTTAAGCCCCTATTGCCGTTCTCAACTCAGTTTGGTCGTCTATCAGTCAACCCAACTTTCACAGTTAAAAACCAGACCTTTTTTGCCAAGACCCCAGCTAGAAAGTAGTAGAGGTTTTATCAAAATTGATTTTTGGGACCTTCAAAGCTATTAAAATTTATGGCCCTATTGCCGTTCTCAACTCAACTCAGCTTGGTCGTCTGCGAGTCAACTCAACTTTCACTCAACCAAATTATTTTTTGATATTGCGGAACTTCATGTTTTTTAGTTGTAATTGTTAGTCGTAATAATTTGGTTGAGTGAAAGTTGGCTCGACTGCCAGACGACCAAACTGAGTTGAGTTGAAAACGTTTGTAGTTTGAGTAGTTTGTGACCCATAAATCGATTTTATTTTTTATAGGAATTGAACCGCTCTAACAAACATATGCTTACGAACATCCATCTATCTTGTGCTGGTCTAGTGGTCGTTCATTCGTTGAGCTGGCTTAACTAAGAAAAAAGCTATGAGACCTTTGAGGAATAGTTTTGTGTCAGTTTGTTATGTTGATTACGAAAAGTAAAATTTATTAGGGTGGTACCATCCTACAAAGGATGCTTAACAAATATTTGCGCAAATTCGAAGAATGAACCCAGAATTGCTACATCAGCTGGAATACAGATATAGGAGGACGTCTGAAATAGTGTATGTCGTTCGATTTTTGTTGGTTAAATAATATCGATATACTTTGAAATTCTTCAAAATGTAGAGATGAACCAATGTTCTAGGGATGGCCGCTACTCATTTATGGTATTGTGATGGAACTAGGAAAATAGGATAAAGAAAGTATATATACTATTTATATTAGGGTGCCGTTTATTTTTCAAAGTAGGAATTGGTTCGAATTGATAGAAAAATATGGTCCCTTTAACAAATGAGCTCAATCCGATGAGGGGAAAATGTAAACATGACCCGCTCAAGCTGTAAGAATTATTTGTATGGGGGATAATGAGAGTATTTTTAGTTTTGACAAAATTTTAACAAAAAAAAAAATTAGAAAATATACTTTTTTTAAAAATCCTACGAACACATGACTTAAATATTCAAATTTAAATAAAAAAATTTTGCGTATGTCTTTGCTGCTACCAAACATGACCCACCCTACTTAAAACTGTTCCTTACCTTTATCTTCCTCTAGTAATTTTTTTGCCTTTATTTTTCCCCGGTACTTTTACTTAAAGTATTAAAACTAAAAAGATTAAAAACATTTCATCAAGTAAATAGATATCGGACTAACTATTCGTACTCGTACGTGTGTGAGAGTGTCTTAAATATAGATTAAAAACCCAACCATTGGAGTAGTAATTTTATTTCCTGGATAAGCAACACTTTAAAATTTATGGTGTTAAATTGATATCTAAAACTTAACTTAACGTCTTAAGTCTTAGAGATTTCCGCTTGATTTTTTTTTATATCAACAAAAGATTTATTTAAACAAAGTTTTTCGTTTCTAAAGCATAACCATAAGACAATGGCTGGGAATTGGGATTAGCTGGAGCAAAGAAAAGTTGATTGATTAGCGGTGAGACTTTGTTTTAATTATAAGGAGTTGGAATGTCTTAAGTATAACTAATCGTGAAATTTAGTCAGCTGATTTAGAAAGATCTTTAAATAAGATACACATATATACATATGTAAAGACCGTCTATTTTCAAGCATCTTGGTGTGGATATACGTAGCCTTAAACAGAGCTCGCCAATTCAAATTAAACGATCATAAATACTACTCCCTCTTACCTCCCACCAATTACCTTTATTTCTAAAATTAGCTCAATGCACCGCATTTATAGGGATATGCCCTGAGTGTTGACAGTTTTTAGGTAGTTTTATGACGCTTTTTATTAGAATTGCCTTAGATTATTAATTTTATTACAATGTTTCAGTTGAATTTTATTGAATATGTTTCAATAACTTAACTTTTCAAAATCTATCTTAAAACTCGTCTAGGTATTGTTTAATCGATTTACAGTTCATCAGCAACGCTACATAAGAATCTTACTTATGCGACGTTGTTATACCCACCATCAAAAAGAATAGAGAGTATATTGAGATTGTCATTTCGTTAATAACTTTCTTAATATTGGCTCAAAAACCAAACGGGATAAATATTATGAATCCTTATGAAATTCTAAGACGATTAAGCGATGACCGCACAGGACGCTTTTTTGGAAAAAATTCCGTAAGTTTTGAATGACTGGAGATATTTTTATGAAATTTCCAATTTTTTTTTGCGTTTTATGGCATTTTTTCTGGCCTTGTTTGGCCCATTAATCTTTTCTCGTACTACGTAAAATTTTTCAAAAAAAACTACAGATTACTGATAAATTTCTAAATGACCTAAAAGAAAAAACTTTTTTATTATGTAAACTTTATAACACAGAAAAATTCTTTGTACCAAAAAAAGCGTAAAAAATTAAATTATTTTTAAAAAAGTAACATTATTTTTGAAAATTTTTTTGAAAAAACTCAATTCGTTTTTTACATTTTCTAAAAGACTAGGCTTTAGGGATCAGTATAAACTATATTTCTAAAAATTTTGGACATGCACCCTACAACCAGCGGTAGTCGAAAATCAGCCGTTTTGTAACAAAACTTGAGTTTTTTGTGACTGTACCCTTCTTTATTAAAAAACAAGTAAGAAAGCGCTATAGTCGGTCAAGCCCGACCATACGATACCCTTCACCACTAAGGTCAAAGGTGTTCTTTTTCCTGTATAAAGACAAATATTTGCTAAATTTTGCCATCATACAAACATATTCTCAAAACTTATATCGGGTGTTTTTTTTTGAGGTATAGAACTTTAAGTTGGCATCACTTTTTTAACTGGCGGCCATTTTGTCAGCTGTCAAGTGATTGATATTTAGTTTGGTTTGCCATTTCATCATGAACAGGTTGACAAAAGAACAACGCTTGCAAATCGTGCAAATTTATTTCGAAAATAATGGTTCAGTTTGCGAAGTTTACCGCAAGCTCCATCCATTTTATGGTCGACATAATCGTCCATCAGAGCAATTAATTCGGTTAACCATGGATCGTTTTCGCACTACGTTTACTCTATGTGATAATACGCATCCGCAGCACGTCGAACAGTGCGCACCGAAGAAACAATTGCCGCTGTAGAGCAAAGTGTTGAAGAGGACCCGAGTGAATCGATTCGCCACCGTGCACAGCAATTGGAGCTTTGTCCATCAACTTTATGGAAGATTTTGCGCAAAGATCTTGGCTTGCGACCTTACAAGATCCAGCTTGTGCAAGAATTAAAGCCGCGAGACCATGCAATGCGTCGTGATTTTGGTGTATGGGCCGAAAATGAGATTGATCTCGATGCTGATTTTCATCGCAAAATTTTGTTCAGTGATGAGGCTCATTTTTGGTTGAATGGCTACGTCAACAAGCAAAATTGCCGCATTTGAAGTGAAGAGAATCCACATGAGACCCTTGAGACGCCATTACATCCACAAAAACTGACTGTTTGTTGTGCTCTATGGGCTGGTGGAGTCATTGGCCATACTTCTTCCGAAATAATGCTGGAGAGTCAGTTACCATAAATGGAGACCGGTATAGAGCCATGATAACCGACTATTTTGTTCCCCAATTGGATGGCATGAATGTGGATGAGTTGTGGTTCCAATAAGACGACGCTACATGCCACACAGCGCACGTCACAATTGATTTATTGAAGGAAACATTCGATGAGCGCATAATTTCGCGGAATGGACCTGTCAATTGGCCACCAAGATCGTGCGATTTGACACCACTGGATTATTTTCTTTGGGGATATGTGAAGTCGCTCGTCTACGCCAACAAACCAGAAACGGTAGGGGACTTGGAAGCCAACATTCGTGGCGTTATTGCCAACATACGGCCCCATATGCTCGAAAAAGTTGTTGAAAATTGGACCTGTAGAATTGGCTTTATTCGAGCCAGCCGCGGCGGCCACATGCCCGAAATCATATTTAAACATTAATGGCATAAAATTATCCTTCCAATAAAGCCAAATTGATGGACATTAAAACGATTTTCTTGTGTTTTATTTCAATTCGAAGTTCTATACCTCTAAAAAAAACACCCATTACATTTAAGCTATTTCCGTCATTTGGACTTATATGAGAGCTAGGCTCAAATGTAGACCGATTATCTCGAAATTTGGCGAATTGATTACAGTTGTTACAAAAATTTTGTATGCAGAAAATAAACTAAAAATTCTCATTATCTTCGGATTTACGAGTCTTTTAGTGAATTTTGTCCCATTAAGTGCGTTTTGAGAAAAGAGTTTGTATGGTCAAATGTGGACCGAAATTTGGTACAGTGATTTAAGTTTACATAAGCAGTATTTGTTTCAAATTTCGTGAAAAACTATTGATTTTTGTGGCCAATATATCAATTCCGGGAAGTGGGACCTATGGGAGGTACCGTAAATAATGAACCGATTTCGGGTATAATTTTAATTTTAGTTTTAGAACTTGTTCTGAAATTTATATTTCTGATTTTCTTATATGTATATATATATTCATACTGTGTACAAAAATGGTCGTAAAACCTTGTTTAGTTTTAGAGATTTTTGCGAAAAATTACAAAGTAATGTTAAAAAATATATTAAAATATTTTGAAGTCAAATATCTCTTAAACTATAAGTTATAAGGTAGTATAGCAAGCATGTTTTACTAAACTTTCTTAACTTTTCTTAACTTTCTTAACTTTCTTAAATTTTCGAAAATGTAAAAATCTTTCGGATCGGACCAAATTTTCGAAAGTTATACGGACTCTCTTAATTTTCGAAACTTTCTTAAATTTTCGAAAATGTAAAACACTTTCAGATCGGACCAAATTGGCGAAAGTTAAACGGACCCAAAAGTTTTACATACCCGAGGTGGGCAACTTTGGTCCATTGTAGAGCCCACTGTGCTATCGACAGATACGTTCTTCTATTAACGTTCCAAATTTCGTCAAAATAATTGTAGTAGCTTAGAAATTTCAAAATTAATGCCACTGTGCACTACTAACATTACTCTCCAATACTCCAATAAATGCTATGGAAGGCAAAGTTTTCAGATCTTTTAAATACTATGTATAAAAGCATGATATACTTGTTTAGTATCATTGGATCGGGAAAGTTCAGGAGATTAACACAAAGTAAAAATCTTTTTTAATTGCGTTAACCTTTTTACATTAAATTAAAAAATTCCCAATTTTAACCAAAAAATTCTCCAATTCTCAACACGGGAATAAAGGGTTTCAAAAAATGATTTTTTCAAAAATGGCAACACTTTCACGTTTCAGAAAACACTTTTCTAATCAATAACAGATATGTTAGAAAATATAAACATTATAATTTTTTTCAAATCGGTGCTTTGCCCTCTGAGAAATTTTTGTGTAAATTAATAAATTTTTTTTTTTACAAATTGGCATTTTTTGGAGAGGGCATGTGCGAGGACCAAAAGCAAGAAACTTGTTTCATACGCACTTTTCTTTTTAAAACTTTAAAACTTTATGTTTCATAAGAAAATATTTTTTTTTATTAGTGAAAAAATATAGCTATCTTTTAGGGAAAAACTCAAAAATAACGAATTTTTTTATATTTTAACTTTGAATATTTTTAACTTTTAAATGAAAGAAGACATTTATAGCCAACTTGCACAAACAGATTTATCCACTAGATCAAAAAAAGCTTAACAAAATAGGTAAAAAATCAACTAAAAAATTATTTTTACCCAAATATCTCAGAAGTCAAAGGAGATAACCTACACATATAAGCGTATTTTTTATAGATCTTCTCAAGGATTTTTAAAAAAGTCAAGCACCAGAGTTGATCAACTTTGAAGGTACATCAATCACTCTCCAGAAACCTTATGGGCCAGTGTTTTTGAAAACCAACTTAAAGGCTTCTTGACTACCACCGTGACAAATTTCATTAAAATATCTCTAGTCGTTCGAAAGTTATAGAATTATTTCCAAAAAAATAAACGTTCGTAAACCACTGTGCGTCGACTCCTACGGGACTTACACTTAAATGCAATTTGATTAAAAAGTTAAGCCTAAACGACTGCAACACTTTTTGCTTAAATTATGCAATACAATTTATGTGAGTTTTTTCAGATAATTCTCTTCTTTGTTCTATGATCGGTAAATTTTGGAGAACTTTGTACGCTCAAAGTAAAGAAGAGGCTTTCACGTGCTTATGGTGGG
This sequence comes from Stomorhina lunata, assembly GCA_933228675.1. NCBI lineage: Eukaryota > Metazoa > Arthropoda > Insecta > Diptera > Rhiniidae > Stomorhina > Stomorhina lunata. Next base: position 93,773,741 of record OW121744.1, read on the forward strand.
AGCACTGATCAAAACCGACACAACATAGAAAAACGAAAGCACTGAGTTTTGTAGAGATTTTTCAATTTCCTGATATCTCCTGTACTTTTTGGGCAAAATCGGAATACTATTTCGGGTACTTCCCATAGGGATGCCTTCGCTGAATAGAGTTTTGTTCCTTTACAGCCACAAATTTAGTTGTATTGTAATAATATTTTACACAAATATTGCTTATTTTAATCAATGTACCAATTTTTGTAAGAATCGGCCCATATTTGACCATACCTCCCATACAAGACCTATTCTCAAAAGTAGTTTATAAATCGCTTATAAATCTGAAGATATTTGCATTTTATTACTAAAACTTTGCACAGATAAATATTTTGAAAATATAAACCAATAACCGAAATTTGGTAACAATCGATCCACAATTGAAACTAGCTCCCGTATAAGGCCCTTAGCCGGAAATAACATAAATCTACTTAAATCTGGAAATTTTGAAAAAATAGCACCTAAGGAAAACTTGCTAAATTGTTGGTCCATATTTGACCTTACTAGTGAAGTGTAAACCGACTATAGCTTTTCTTACTTGTTATACCCTTCACCATAGGTGGAAAGGGTATTATATAATATATAAGTTTGTGATGAAATATTTGTCTTAGACCCATCTTTTAGTATAGCCATAGGTTCAGAATCACTTTCTGAGTCGATTTAGCGATGTCTCTCCGTTCGTCCGTCTGGCTGGCTGGCTGAACCCCCATATAAATCATGTAAGTACAGGTCGCAATTCTAAAGATAATTTGATGAAATATGGAACATAAAATTTTTTTTTGATAATGGGACCATGGCTATTGAAATTCGTTAAAATTGGTTTGTTATTTATGGTACCTCCCATAGGTCCCACTTGCCAGAATTGATATATTGGCCAAAAATATCAATATTTATACCCTTCACTACCAGTGGTGGAAAGGGTATTATAAGTTTGTGCTGATGTATGTAACACAAAGAAATATTTGTCCTAGACCTACCTTTTAGTATACCAATAGACTTAGAATCACTTTCAGAGTCGATTTAGCGATGTTAGTCCGTTCGTTCGTCCGTCCGTCCATCTGGCTGGCTGGATCCACAAGTAAACCATGTAGTCAAACTACAGGTCGCAATTCTAAAGATATTTTGATGAAATTTGGCACATGTAAGTTTTTTGATAAATGGCAATTGAAATTCGTCAAAATCGGTTCATTATTTATGGTACCCTCCATAGGTCCCACTTCCCGGAATTGATATATTGGCCATAAATATCCATATTTTTTTAATGAAATTGAAAACAAATACTGCCTATGTAAACTTTAATCACTGTACCAACTTTCGTTGAAATCGGTCCACATATGACCATAGCTCTCATACAAACTCTTCTGTAAAAACGCACTAAATGAGACAAAAATCACAAAACGTTCCTAAATCTGAAGATAATGAGAATTTTAAGTTTATTTTTTGCAAACATAATTCTTGTAGAAACTGTAATCAATTTGCCAAATTTCGAGATAATCGGTCCTTATTTGACCCTAGCTCTCATATAAGTCCTAATGGGGGAAATAGTTTAAATATATAAGTTTTAAGAAAAAGTTTGTATGATGGCAAAATTTAGCAAATATTTGTCTTTATACAGGAAAAAGAACACATTTGACCTTAGAGGTGAAGGGTATCGTATGGTCGGGCTTGACCGACTATAGCACTTTCTAACTTGTTTCTAATTTTCGTTTTGGTGGGCCCTGACTTAGGGAAGAACACCTAAGCTTGTAATTCCTTAATATGTAATTAAAATTTTCGAGACTTTTGACATCTGATAATGGGAAAATTTATCCAAAAGAGGAAAAATGAAGTAATATCTTAAAAGTCCATTGTAGGTTTAGAAAACTGACTCCAGGATTTTCATTTTCTTATAGGAAGAATTTTAGGAGTGTGAAATGTGAGTCTCTGATTTAAAGTTTCACATGCATGTCTAAGACCCTCAAACTTCAGTTCTATGTGGGTTTTTTTCACTGTCACATCCATTTCTTATACATTGCCAACCAATGTCATTTTTCCCATTAAAACATACATTGTATGCCAAAAACCTTAAGACTCTAATAATTTTATAAAATTTACCACTACGAAACCTCAAACCCATAAATCAATATTCTAAACACATTTTGGTATTCAAAGTCTACTCCTTGGAAAAAATATTAAAGACAATTTTTTAGCTGCGTGTGGTTGCAAAAAAAACCTAAACTTTTATTTCTAATAAAAAGGCATTAGATTTAAGAAATAGTAGAAAAAAAAGTTAAAAAGAAATTTGTGTCGCCAAAACGAAGGCCACCCATTAAATTATTTAAATACGCTGTTGTCTATCCAAACTAAGGCCAGACCAGTTCCTTCAGACAAACGTGGCTAGATGAATACATGATTCCATGAGACCCTCCTTTCATTCATAGAATGTTAGACAGGCGTTACCAGAGATTATATTAAATGCGTTCTTTTTCCTGCCTCAAGGTATAAAATATTATTCTTATATTATATATTTTTACTCCATATGAATTATAGTGTAAAAATAATTTCCATAATGTAAAAAGACGAACAAAAAAAATAGCGTTGCCTCAAAAGGAAGACAACAAATAAAATTTTTAATCTCCTCTCGTCGTCTTGTGATTCCTTTTGCATAAACATAATTTTAATTGTAGCTGAAGTTTGCTGACATGGAAGTGCATCAAGAGGAAAAGTCCGCAACAAAATATCGAAAGTGTAATTTCTTTGGTTTTAGCCGAATGTTGAAAGTGTAGTTAAAATCATTAATATGCAGACAACAGTATCAATTACATTTAAATTACTTGGTGGCAAGTGTTTTTGCAGGTTGGCTGGATGTCTGTGCTCTGCACAGCTCAGCTCTACCATGCAACACTTGCTGCCGCCTGAAAGCTACAAGCAAAAAGATGAAGGTTGTTGTTGCTGTAGAATCTTTGCTGCTGATTGTATATTCTCTTTGTTAGTTTCAGTTTGTATTTTTTGTGCTTTTTCAAATTATTTTGAAAACTAAATAAGAAATGACAAGTGTATTTTAAGAGCAAACTATACAAAGAAGCACTTAACTTATGTGAGAATCTTGGGTAGGGGAAGAAGTTCCAGGACAGCTTCAACCCAAATTAAAAACCGATTCAGTTTCTATCGAAAATTTTTCCCTCGAAAATTTTTCTATCGAAAATTTTTCTCTCGAAAATTTTTCTCTCGAAAATTTTTCTCTCGAAAATTTTTCTCTCGAAAATTTTTCTCTCGAAAATTTTTCTCTCGAAAATTTTTCTCTCGAAAATTTTTCTATCGAAAATTTTTCTACCGAAAATTTTTCTTTCAACAATTTTTTTATCAAAAATTTTTCTATCAAAAATTTTTCTATCAAAAATTTTTCTATCAAAAATTTTTCTATCGAAAATTTTCTATCGAAAATTTTTTTATCGAAAATATTTCTATCAAAAATTTTCTATCCAAAAAAAAATTTCTATCAGCAAAATATTTCTAGCGTGAATTTTTCTATAGAAAAACATTTCTAGCGAAATTTTTGTAAAGAAAAATATTTCTAGCGAAAATTTTTCTATAGAAAAATATTTCTAGCGAAAATTTTTCTATAGAAAAATATTTCTAGCGAAAATTTTTCTATAGAAAAATATTTCTAGCGAAAATTTTTCTATAGAAAAATATTTCTAGCGAAAATTTTTCTATAGAAAAATATTTCTAGCGAAAATTTTTCTATAGAAAAATATTTCTAGCGAAAATTTTTCTATAGAAAAATATTTCTAGCGAAAATTTTTCTACAGAAAAATATTTCTATCGAAATTTTTTCTATAGAAAAATATTTCTATCGAAATTTTTTCTATAGAAAAATATTTCTATCGAAATTTTTTCTATAGAAAAATATTTCTATCGAAATTTTTTCTATAGAAAAATATTTCTATCGAAATTTTTTCTATAGAAAAATATTTCTATCGAAATTTTTTCTATAGAAAAATATTTCTATCGAAATTTTTTCTATAGAAAAATATTTCTATCGAAATTTTTTCTATAGAAAAATATTTCTATCGAAATTTTTTCTATAGAAAAATATTTCTATCGAAATTTTTTCTATAGAAAAATATTTCTATCGAAATTTTTTCTATAGAAAAATATTTCTATCGAAATTTTTTCTATAGAAAAATATTTCTATCGAAATTTTTTCTATAGAAAAATATTTCTATCGAAATTTTTTCTATAGAAAAATATTTCTATCGAAATTTTTTCTATAGAAAAATATTTCTATCGAAATTTTTTCTATAAAAAAATATTTCTATCGAAATTTTTTCTATAGAAAAATATTTCTATCGAAATTTTTTCTATAGAAAAATATTTCTATCGAAATTTTTTCTATAGAAAAATATTTCTATCGAAATTTTTTCTATAGAAAAATATTTCTATCGAAATTTTTTCTATAGAAAAATATTTCTATCGAAATTTTTTCTAGCGAAAATTTTTCTGTAGAAAAATATTTCTAGCGAAAATTTTTCTATAGAAAAATATTTCTAGCGAAAATTTTTCTATAGAAAAATATTTCTATCGAAATTTTTTTCTATAGAAAAATATTTCTATCGAAAATTTTTCTATAGAAAAATATTTCTATCGAAAATTTTTCTATAGAAAAATATTTCTATCGAAAATTTTTCTATAGAAAAATATTTCTAGCGAAAATTTTTCTATAGAAAAATATTTCTAGCGAAAATTTTTCTATAGAAAAATATTTCTAGCGAAAATTTTTCTATAGAAAAATATTTCTAGCGAAAATTTTTCTATAGAAAAATATTTCTAGCGAAAATTTTTCTATAGAAAAATATTTCTAGCGAAAATTTTTCTATAGAAAAATATTTCTAGCGAAAATTTTTCTATAGAAAAATATTTCTATCGAAATTTTTTCTATAGAAAAATATTTCTATCGAAATTTTTTCTATAGAAAAATATTTCTAGCGAAAATTTTTCTATAGAAAAATATTTCTAGCGAAAATTTTTCTATAGAAAAATATTTCTAGCGAAAATTTTTCTATAGAAAAATATTTCTAGCGAAAATTTTTCTATAGAAAAATATTTCTAGCGAAAATTTTTCTATAGAAAAATATTTCTAGCGAAAATTTTTCTATAGAAAAATATTTCTAGCGAAAATTTTTCGATAGAAAAATATTTCTATCGAAATTTTTTTCTATAGAAAAATATTTCTATCGAAATTTTTTCTATAGAAAAATATTTCTAGCGAAAATTTTTCTATAGAAAAATATTTCTATCGAAATTTTTTCTATAGAAAAATATTTCTATCGAAATTTTTTCTATAGAAAAATATTTCTATCGAAATTTTTTCTATAGAAAAATATTTCTATCGAAATTTTTTCTATAGAAAAATATTTCCTTCGAAATTTTTTCTATAGAAAAATATTTCTATAGAAATTTTTTCTATAGAAAAATATTTCTATCGAAATTTTTTCTATAGAAAAATATTTCTATCGAAATTTTTTCTATAGAAAAATATTTCCATCGAAAATTTTTCTATAGAAAAATATTTCCATCGAAAGTTTTTCTATAGAAAAACATTTCTATCGAAATTTTTTCTATAGAAAAATATTTCTATCGAAATTTTTTCTATAGAAAAATATTTCTATCGAAATTTTTTCTATAGAAAAATATTTCCATCGAAATTTTTTCTATTGAAAAATATTTCTATCGAAATTTTTTCTGTAGGAAAATATTTCGATCGATATTTTTTCTATTGAAAAATATTTCTATCGAAATTTTTTCTTTAGAAAAATATTTCTACCGAAATTTTTTCTCTAGAAAAATATTTCTATCGAAATTTTTTCTTTAGAAAAATATTTCTATCGAAATTTTTTCTTTAGCAAAATATTTCTATCGAAATTTTTTCTATAGAAAAATATTTCTATCAAAATTTTTTCTATAGAAAAATATTTCTAGCGAAAATTTTTCTATAGAAAAATGTTTCTATAGAATAAATTTCTATGGAAATATATTTCTATAGAAATTTATTCTATAGAAACTTTTTCCCCTCCCCAATATTTCTTAATTCAAGCACATTTTTACTTTTCTTCTGAAATAAAGTTGATTTCTTTTTTATCAAGAAAATCACTTGATATCTTTGTCTATTTGATGATTTGTGAGTGAGTGTAGGACTATTTTTTTTTTGTGAAGGCTGCTTTTAAATTTTTTCTTCTGTGATTAAATGGAAAACTAACTTCAAAGTGAAAATGACTAAAAACCGACCGACTGATTTCTCTTAAATTTAGGAAAATGAAAACACTTCCCAAAAGTACAACAAATCAGAGAACGGAAAAACTAAGTCATTTAAAGAAATAAATTGATAATGTCTTTAAAACCAAAAAAATAAAAACGAATACCAATAGAAAAGATTTCAAAAAAATATAAAACATAAATCTTTTGAAATTTGCCAGAATATCTCTCCTAAAAGGGGGAAATAATACGATATAAAGAAATCTTAATTTTTTATTTCTACTCAATTAAAGACTTAACTTTGTTTGCCTTGGAAATGACAAAAACTTGCAAATAGGAAAATCATTTTATGGGTTTTTTTCTTAACTATTTATTTCTTCCTTTTTCTTGTGCAAAAGCTTTTGGGTAAGAAGTTATAAATTTTGGAATGATTTTGTATTGTACATATATTTTGTGTTCATAAATTGTGGAGTTTTTCATTTTTTTTTAAGTCATCTAAGGATTCCAATAGTTAAATATACTCTAACATCTAAGACTATCTTCTATTTAGTTACACTTTTCATTTTCTTTCAAAGATTTCCTTTTAGTCATTGAAACTGTTTTTGTTGTTCTATAATAGAATTTCTCTATGTGGCATTTCTTTATTGGTTTATTTTCTAGATTCCGAGTTTCAAAGACTCTATCATATGTGAATTGACATTAGGTACATGCAAAAATGTATGGAGTAAAAAACTCCTTTACCGAATTTACACTCCAAGACTATCATTCACACTATGGCTCAAATAATGACTTAGTTTTAAGCAAGTACTTACGCTATGACCTAGGTTAATTTATGGAATATAACTCAGACTATTTCTTACAATGTAATTTAGACTACGGTTCAGACAATACCTTAAACCACTCTCCAGAGTTTACTTATGGATCCATGAACCTGAAGTAATGAGAACACAAGTAATTTACTCTTTTCGGGGGGTTAAAATAAAGTTTCTCTATTGATTAATACGGGTCGGGGGATAATATATTTTCGTATTGATTAATTTCTTTTTAACAATATTGTCATGTTTTTCCTTTAAAAACGTGGAAGGAATTCTCTTTGCAAACAACCGTAAACAAAATTCGCAAACACTTTATGTAGTTTCACAAAGTAATACTTTTATTAACTTTAGAGTTAATCACTTAAACACACTTTCACAAAAACTGTAAACAAACTTCACAAAACTGCTTAACAAATATTCTTAGTCTCACTGTTCTCTTATACGCATCTTAATTAAATATATATAAGGCCGGTCGGCCTTATATTTGTAGTAGAGAAGTGAGTTTCTAGCATTTTCCCCAGTTAGCATTTTTGGAAAATTTTAATCAAATATGAGTCTTTTTTGACTTCACTGCACGATTAAAATGATCATTTATGATATCACTTATGAGCCAAAAAGGATTTTTTTATGTGAGAAAATGGTGCCCTTCATGCGACTCTTCAAAACGACTCTTTAATGGCTCGTTTTTCTGATTAGAATATGACTGCATACATTTTGCTATATTTGTAAAAAAAAGAATAAAGCTTTTTATTACTTAAAATAGTACATCTATTTTTAGAACACGTCATATCTATTTTTAGAACAGTGGAGTTGCGTTTATAGTTACAGAAATTGATGTTGCCGAGACTGAGGATCGAACCTAGGCTGCTGAATATGATATGTTATGCTTAGTAGTCGACGTGCTAACCAACTAAGCCACATCACCCATAATAACATACAAGTCTTTTTGTGGCATTTTTGTATCACCTAAAAATAGCGTAATATACGCACATTTTACAAAGTTGTTTGAGCTATTTTTAACAAGTCGCTTGCTAAGCGTCTATGAGTCTTCTTGTACACTTCTTTGATCACCAAACTGATTCGCTTTCAAAGTATTTTCTGAGTCTTTTCGTGGTCTATTTTGATCACCAAACTGATTAAAATAACATAAAAACAGTCGTATTAGGATAGTTTGCACGATTAGATTTTGAATGCAGACATTCTGCTAGAATTGTTTGTGCTTTTGTAAACTAGTCGTTTTCTAAGCCTTTAAAGAAGTCTTTTTGGGATCTTTTTCTGATCACCAAGCTGATTAATCAGTTTTTGATCATCTATACGAATCACAAAAGACTCATTTTGGATAAATTATCGTCAACAATCACCAAATTGTAAGCTGGGCCTACAGACATAAACAAAGAGCTGCTGTCGTTGATTACACTAACAATGTGGCTTACGAAAGTTCTTGTATATTCCAATACATTCTCACATGATCGGGAACACGCTCACACACATGTTGTACAAATAGATTATCTGAAGTTAACATAAACAGAGAGAGAGAGAATGCAGATAAAAGAGAAAAATGTTGTTATACTCTCTACAGCAGGCGCGACCACCGCGAAGCAAGTGCTTGCCAGAAGTTTTCTCATTTATTTAGTCGTCATTCAACCTTTGACGTATGCACACGAGTGGAGGTTGTTATCAGTTTTGTTAATTTTTTTTGTATTTTTTGTTATTGTTTTTTTCAGATACACTGTGAGGTTGAATGTTAGAATAATTATTTTTACGCTAAACATTCAATCGTTTTTATAGAAAATATTTGATTTTTTTTAGTAACATATACGTTTATATTTTCTTTATAGAAAAATAAACTTAATTTTTTTCTATGTAAAAGCACGTTTTTTAAAGAACAAAAACGTTTTCTAAATAAAAAATACATTTTCTAAAGAAAACAAACTTTTTCTTTAAAATAAAAAACATAATAAACTTCCTAACGACATGTTTTTTTCTATAGAAGAAGTAAGTTTTTGGATAGAAAAAGTAAGTTTTTCTATAGAAAAAGTAAGTTTTTCTATAGAAAAAGCAAGTTTTTCTATAGAAAAAGTAAGTTTTTCTATAGAAAAAGTAAGTTTTTCTAGGTGGAGGTTGTTATCAGTTTTGTTAATTTTTTTTGTACTTTTTGTTCTTGTTTTTTTCAGATACACTGTGAGGTTGAATGTTAGAATAATTATTTTTACGCTAAACATTCAATCGTTTTTATAGAAAATATTTGATTTTTTTTAGTAACATATACGTTTATATTTTCTTTATAGAAAAATAAACTTAATTTTTTTCTATGTAAAAGCACGTTTTTTAAAGAACAAAAACGTTTTCTAAATAAAAAATACATTTTCTAAAGAAAACAAACTTTTTCTTTAAAATAAAAAACATAATAAACTTCCTAACGACATGTTTTTTTCTATAGAAGAAGTAAGTTTTTGGATAGAAAAAGTAAGTTTTTCTATAGAAAAAGTAAGTTTTTCTATAGAAAAAGTAAGTTTTTCTATAGAAAAAGTAAGTTTTTCTATAGAAAAAGTAAGTTTTTCTATAGAAAAAGTAAGTTTTTCTATAGAAAAAGTAAGTTTTTCTATAGAAAAAGTAAGTTTTTCTATAGAAAAAGTAAGTTTTTCTATAGAAAAAGTAAGTTTTTCTATAGAAAAAGTAAGTTTTTCTATAGAAAAAGTAAGTTTTTCTATAGAAAAAGTAAGTTTTTCTATAGAAAAAGTAAGTTTTTCTATAGAAAAAGTAAGTTTTTCTATAGAAAAAGTAAGTTTTTCTATAGAAAAAGTAAGTTTTTCTATAGAAAAAGTAAGTTTTTCTATAGAAAAAGTAAGTTTTTCTATAGAAAAAGTAAGTTTTTCTATAGAAAAAGTAAGTTTTTCTATAGAAAAAGTAAGTTTTTCTATAGAAAAAGTAAGTTTTTCTATAGAAAAAGTAAGTTTTTCTATAGAAAAAGTAAGTTTTTCTATAGAAAAAGTAAGTTTTTCTATAGAAAAAGTAAGTTTTTCTATAGAAAAAGTAAGTTTTTCTATAGAAAAAGTAAGTTTTTCTATAGAAAAAGTAAGTTTTTCTATAGAAAAAGTAAGTTTTTCTATAGAAAAAGTAAGTTTTTCTATAGAAAAAGTAAGTTTTTCTATAGAAAAAGTAAGTTTTTCTATAGAAAAAGTAAGTTTTTCTATAGAAAAAGTAAGTTTTTCTATAGAAAAAGTAAGTTTTTCTATAGAAAAAGTAAGTTTTTTTTAGAAAAAGTAAGTTTTTCTATAGAAAAAGTAAGTTTTTCTATAGAAAAAGTAAGTTTTTCTATAGAAAAAGTAAGTTTTTCTATAGAAAAAGTAAGTTTTTCTATAGAAAAAGTAAGTTTTCCTATAGAAAAAGTAAGTTTTTCTATAGAAAAAGTAAGTTTTTCTATAAAAAAGGTAAGTTTTTCTATAGAAAAAGTAAGTTTTTCTATAGAAAAAGTAAGTTTTTCTATAGAAAAAGTAAGTTTTTCTATAGAAAAAGTAAGTTTTTCTATGGAATAAGTAAGTTTTTCTATAGAAAAAGTAAGTTTTTCTATAGAAAAAGTAAGTTTTTCTATAGAAAAAGTAAGTTTTTCTATAGAAAAAGTAAGTTTTTCTATAGAAAAAGTAAGTTTTTCTATAGAAAAAGTAAGTTTTTCTATAGAAAAAGTAAGTTTTTCTATAGAAAAAGTAAGTTTTTCTATAGAAAAAGTAAGTTTTTCTATAGAAAAAGTAAGTTTTTCTATAGAAAAAGTAAGTTTTTCTATAGAAAAAGTAAGTTTTTCTATAGAAAAAGTAAGTTTTTCTATAGAAAAAGTAAGTTTTTCTATAGAAAAAGTAAGTTTTTCTATAGAAAAAGTAAGTTTTTCTATAGAAAAAGTAAGTTTTTCTATAGAAAAAGTAAGTTTTTCTATAGAAAAAGTAAGTTTTTCTATAGAAAAAGTAAGTTTTTCTATAGAAAAAGTAAGTTTTTCTATAGAAAAAGTAAGTTTTTCTATAGAAAAAGTAAGTTTTTCTATAGAAAAAGTAAGTTTTTCTATAGAAAAAGTAAGTTTTTCTATAGAAAAAGTAAGTTTTTCTATAGAAATAAAAGGGGATAAAAAGGGGAAACAAATTACTAATGTTTTAACTTTGAAACAAATGAATGTTTGTCTGTATGTACATATGCTCTTTATAGAATAGTAAATTGTGAATTTGATCATGTTATGCTCTTTAGCGAATATGTTGCGGATAAGCCGGCGGTTTTTAAGTTGGTAAGACATTAGTCTTACCAACAGGTGGCGCCACTGAAAATTACTAAAAATTAATTAAATCGTAAACTGTACATTTGATCATGCTATGATCTTTAGCAAAGTTGTAGTGCATGAGCAGGCAAAGGCTTTTGAGTTGGTGTGAATAATTCCCGACAGGTGGCGCTACAGAAAATTACTCAAAGTCAATTTAATCGTAAGCAGTACATTTAATCATGCTATTTATAATCTTTAGCAAGGTTGTTGCGGATAAGCCGACGAAGGTTTGTTAATAGGAATGATCAAAGTCCGACAGGTGGCACAACTGAAAATTACTCAAAATGAATTAAATTGTAAACTGTGCACTTGATCATGTTATAATCATAAGCAAAGTTGTTACGCATTAACCAGGGATGACCAAAGAGAGGAAGGTGATTGTATTTGTGAGCGAAAGAGAGGATACACAGGCAGAAGCAAGAATTGACATAAATTTGGTTGTTTATTTCTTTTTTATTTCAGTTACCGCTGAACCAGCGTGAAACGAACATGCGGAGGAGTATTGATCTTTTTTTTTGTTGTTTTTATGTAAACAAAAATTATTTTCTTTTGTTTCTATAAAGAAAACATTTCTTTTTAGAAATGTATATTCACCATAGTATATTTTTTATAAATACAATTTAAAAAACTTACTTTTTCTATAGAAAAACTTACTTTTTCTATAGAAAAACATACTTTTTCTATAGAAAAACTTACTTTTTCTATAGAAAAACTTACTTTTTCTATAGAAAAACTTACTTTTTCTATAGAAAAACTTACTTTTTCTATAGAAAAACTTACTTTTTCTATAGAAAAACTTACTTTTTCTATAGAAAAACTTACTTTTTCTATAGAAAAACTTACTTTTTCTATAGAAAAACTTACTTTTTCTATAGAAAAACTTACTTTTTCTATAGAAAAACTTACTTTTTCTATAGAAAAACATACTTTTTCTATAGAAAAACTTACTTTTTCTATAGAAAAACTTACTTTTTCTATAGAAAAACTTACTTTTTCTATAGAAAAACTTACTTTTTCTATAGAAAAACTTACTTTTTCTATAGAAAAACTTACTTTTTCTATAGAAAAACTTACTTTTTCTATAGAAAAACTTACTTTTTCTATAGAAAAACTTACTTTTTCTATAGAAAAACTTACTTTTTCTATAGAAAAACTTACTTTTTCTATAGAAAAACTTACTTTTTCTATAGAAAAACTTACTTTTTCTATAGAAAAACTTACTTTTTCTATAGAAAAACTTACTTTTTCTATAGAAAAACTTACTTTTTCTATAGAAAAACTTACTTTTTCTATAGAAAAACTTACTTTTTCTATAGAAAAACTTACTTTTTCTATAGAAAAACTTACTTTTTCTATAGAAAAACTTACTTTTTCTATAGAAAAACTTACTTTTTCTATAGAAAAACTTACTTTTTCTATAGAAAAACTTACTTTTTCTATAGAAAAACTTACTTTTTCTATAGAAAAACTTACTTTTTCTATAGAAAAACTTACTTTTTCTATAGAAAAACTTACTTTTTCTATAGAAAAACTTACTTTTTCTATAGAAAAACTTACTTTTTCTATAGAAAAACTTACTTTTTCTATAGAAAAGCTTACTTTTTCTATAGAAAAGCTTACTTTTTCTATAGAAAAACTTACGTTTTCTATAGAAAAACTTACTTTTTCTATAGAAAAACTTACTTTTTCTATAGAAAAACTTACTTTTTCTATAGAAAAACTTACTTTTTCTATAGAAAAACTTACTTTTTCTATAGAAAAACTTACTTTTTCTATAGAAAAACTTACTTTTTCTATAGAAAAACTTACTTTTTCTATAGAAAAACTTACTTTTTCTATAGAAAAACTTACTTTTTCTATAGAAAAACTTACTTTTTCTATAGAAAAACTTACTTTTTCTATAGAAAAACTTACTTATGCCATAAACAGACTAAGGTTTCTTGGTATGAAGAACTTCACACCAATTTCCAAAATTATTCAAAATGAGTTAAACTGTAAACTATGCAAACTATGTGTTGATCGGACAAAATAAATAAAATAATTCAAAATTAACTGAATATTTGTACAATGTTTTTCCACTAAATTTATTTTAGTACTTTATAAAATAAAATATATAAAAACTTTAAAATTTGCCTCAAAATGCTTATCATAAAGCTCCGAGCAAGGCTCGGTCAACCAGGTACTATATAGCTATATCACATACAAATACTCAGCTATAGCTATAATCGTAGTGTTATGATTAGAGAGATAATTTCTAGCATTCCTTTCTGGCATCAGTCTAATGCGATACTTTAGTCCTATCATTGCCAGTGCGGCTGTATACTCGTATTATAGATATTTATACACTTTCTGCTTTTATAGGCATATTGTTGGATTTTATTTATTTTGGTTTTGTCCTATTTCGAGTTTGTAGCAGAAAAAAAAAATGTCATCCTGCTGTGCTCCAGTTTTTTTCTTCTCCAGATCAATTCTTGTTTATTTATTTATTTTTTGGTATAGTGCAAACGTTTTTCCGATTAACATTGGTTTTCGTAGACATTTTGATTTAATTTTTTTAATTTTTCTATCTATTGGTTTTTGTTTTATTTGGTAAGTTTATTATAACGATTTATATTTTGACAGAAATTTCATAAATCCTTTTAAGTAATCAACCTCCGATATAGTTTGAGAGTTATAAGCTTTTCAAATTTTAATAATTATAGGGCATATTTTTAGAAGCTTATATCCGATATTAAGTTTTTTGATATCGAACAAAAGCTACTAAAAATACTTCTCAAATTATATATTTTTCCGATTTATAATGGATTATCCTAAAAACTTATTTTTACAACCGACTTTTTTTATGGATATCTTAAAACAACATAGATATCGGGTGGTTAAATTTCAAGGGCCGGTGTTAATTTTGAATAAAACACAAACTATTTAGGAAATTATTGTAACTTTATTTTATTATGATATATTGGTATTACTCAATTATGTATGGAACAAAATATCGGCCAAATGGGCGCCGCGACCGCGGCGGCACACCTCCATCCGATGGTCCAAATTTTTGATGACCCTGAAGCATAATGGAGGTTCTATGTGCCGAATTATCTCATCCTTTAGCTCTTGAATTGTTGCTGGCTTATCGACGTACACCTTTTCTTTCAAATAACCCCAAAGAAAAAAGTAAAACGGTGTCAAATCACAAGATTTTGGCGGCCAATTGACATCACCATTACGTGAGATAACACGGCCATTGAATTTTTTGCGCAAATGAGCCATTGTTTCGTTAGCTGTGTGGCAAGTGGCACCGTCCTGCTGAAACCACATATCGTCCACATCCATATCTTCCAATTCGGGATATAAAAAGTTCGTTATCATCTCACAATTGCGAACACCGTTCACAGTAACTGCCTGACCGGCCTCAGTCACTCTTTGTGAGTGCATTGGTTTTTCGATAATCACTCTTGGATTCTCTTTCGCCCAAATGCGGCAATTCTGTTTTTTGACGAATCCTCATCACTGAAGATGATTTTCTTCGAAAATTGATCATCCACTGTTGTCATTTCTTGCCACCATTCTGCCCATTCACGACGTTTGGAATGGTCAAGAGGCTTTAGTTCTTGAGCCAATTGCACCTTGTAAGCGTGTAAATGCAAGTCTTTATGCATAATGTTCATCAACGACGAGCGTGAGAGGCGACGATGAGTTGAGGTGGACGGCTCTTCAGCCACACTATCGCGAACAGCAGCAAATATTTTCTGCAGTACGAGCTGTACGAGCATGCACTGGTGTTCTCACATCTTCTACAGACCCGGTTTGCTCTAATTTTTCCACGATTTTTGCGAGTGTACGCACATTTGGACGATCAAATTGACCAAAAAAATCACGAAGTGCACGATATGAATTTTGATTTGAACGCCCATTTTCATAATATGTCTGGATAACTTTAACACGTTGTTGGATTGTGTATCTCTCCATGGTTCAAATTGAGTAAGTCTGAAATAGGGAAATGTTAAATAAAATTCGGAAAAAACTTGGCGTTTAGGTGTGGTTCACATTCATTATCGGCCCTTACAATTTAAGTATGCTCTTTTAAATAATAGATTTTTGTAGATTTTCTTGTTATTATATTTTTTTCTAGCACATGAAGCGTGTGAGTTATGACAGTTTAAAAATTAAGTTCTTAAAACTGTACTTTTATTGAGGTAGAGTTATATAAATATAATTTTTTATATCATATATTTATCAGATATTATTATATACTTAAGTGTTTATTTCAATTTCCTTCATAATTATTGTAAATAAAGTTAAGTGGTTTAAATCGCTCATTTATTTCAATATTCTATGGTGTTGACAGCACTAAATCTGTTATTGTCGCCAATAAAAATAGAAATTAGTTTAATCTTGGCTACAGCTACAACGGTAATTGGTAGTCGTGTAGCTGTGCCGACGCTAAAAAAATTATTCCCAATTCAATGCGTGTAACCTATTTTTGACAGGTTGTAGCCCGTAGCCGTGATTGTGTTTCTAGCATAAGACCGGAATCCTAAGACTTTCGAGTCGTTCCGGTACTAAGAACCGACTGCCATGTGTACGAATGCCCTTCGTGATTCATTACAGTGTTTCGCATATCTAATAAAAAAAAATATTATTACACAAAAGTCTGATAAATCTCCTAAGCAGAAAATATGAAAATAGGCGAGGGTCGAATTCAATTGAGCCCAAAAATTGTTTTGGATTGAATGCAATAGTTCCTTTTTTATCCTTATCCCAAAAAATTTACTCTATTTTGAAAATATACATACATACAGTGGTTCAAACGTATAATCGGACATCGGTATAACACTTAGTTTAAGTGCTTTTATAACAATATCGTTTTTAACAAAAAAATTCTTTTCGATGTATTTCGCTATAAAAATTATTTTATTTGTCTATAAAACCAAAAAAAGGAAAAAACAACAATTTATTTCATATAAAAACAAAAAATAACAACAATAATTCATATTTTGAGATCAAACGAATAATCGGACATAATAATAAATACAGACTTTTAAACAACTTAGAAATAAAAAAAATATTTCGTAGCATATCCTTTGGATTCAGTAACATTTCTGAGTCTATTTTACATCGAATTGACCAAATTGGCGCCCACTTCCGACGGAATATTGTTCCACTCATGTAGATACGCTGATTTTAGTTCCATTATATTGCTGTAGTTGTTTTTATACACTCTACGACCTAGTTCATCACATAAATGCTCTATAACATTTAAGTCTGAGGATTGTGGGGGAGGACTCAACAGCTTAGGGCAGTGGTGGATCAGCCAGAGCTTCGCAATAGCAAATGTTTGCTTAGGGTCATTGTCTTGCATTTTGCTTTAAAATATGTACATAGACAAATTTGTCCATTTTTTCATCTATGAAATGCAAACTTCCAACATCAGCACTTGACATACAGCCCCAAACCATCACAGACCCATGTTTTAGTGCCGCACGAGTATTTGTTGGTTTAAATTCTGTGTTAGGTTTACACCAAACGAAGGCCCTTCCATGTGATCCGTGAAGATTAAATTTACCTCTCATCGGTAAAAAGGACCTGTATAAGGTATAAAAATTACTTAATTTTATAAAATATGCCGTAAATTAATAATTTACCGTATCACATAACTCTTTATTGTGTAAAAGTGCGACAGTTATCGGGGGAGGGTCTGTAATGGTTTGGGGCTGTATGTCAAGTGCTGGTGTTGGAAATTTGCATTTAATAGATGGAAAAATGGACAAGTTTGTCTATTTAGATATTATAAAGCAAAATATTAAGCAGAGCGCAGAAAAACTTGGTTTTTTAAACAAGTTTGCTTTCTACCAATACAATAGCCCTAAGCACACATCTACCGTTGTGAAGCTCTGGCTGATGCACCATTGCCCTAAGCTGTTGAGTCTCCCCCACAATCCTCAGACTTAAATGTCATAGAGAATTTATGGGATGAACTAGGTCGTAGAGTGTATAAAAATAGCTATAACAATATTAATGAACTAAAATCAGCGTTGTTACATGAGTGGAACAATATTCCGTCGGAAGTGTGCGCCAATTTGGTCAATTCGATGCAAAACAGACTCAGAAATGTTATTGAATCCAAAGGGTGTGCTACGAAATAATAATTTTTTTTCTAAGTTGTTTAAAAGTCTGTATTTATTATTATGTCCGATTATTCGTTTGATCTCAAAATATGAATTATTTTTGATATTTTTTGTTTTTTTATGAAATAAATTGTTGTTTTTTCTCTTTTTTGGTTTTATAGACAAATAAAATAATTTTTATAGCGAAATTCATCAAAAAGAATTTTTTATTGAAAAAGATCTTGTTATAAAAGCACTTAAACTAAGTGTTATACCGATGTCCGATTATACGTTTGAACCACTGTATTTATGTTTATAAAAGTAAAAAGCATATAAGATTCTTCTACTACCCCAAAACCTTAGTTACCTTATCCTCTACTAAACCCTTTTGTCATTCAATGCGTGGTAATACAATTTACAATCTATAACTGCAAATCTTTTGATCTAGTGTCTCCACATTTGCTATTCATTTGCAAAAAAAAAGAAAAATTGCTATTTGCCATAACAATAACAAACACCGGCTGTAACATCAACGAAAAACCCCCAATTCAAATCTCAGAGATACTGGAAAAAAGTAACAAAGAAAAAAAAATCTAAAAAAAAGCTCCAAAATAAAAGAAGAAATAGAACTTAAACCGATACCTCTTGAATAACAAATGAACATAAAAACACACACGCATGCATGCACAGGCACGCATCGACAGAAACTGGCAATTGAACTGAATGCGTATGGTATGGAATATTTGTTGCACCAAACACTTTTCTACACACATACATACTTACATACGAGCCTATGTATCTTTTTGTACCAAATATCTTTGTAGTATCAGACTAGATACAGATAGAATTGATGTGATTTAAGAGCTACAGTTACATACAAAAAAAAAAAAAAAAAGAGGACACAAAATCTAAATAAGAACAGATACAGCATCTAAACGCAGCCAAACAATTCATTTGAATGCATAAGTACGTTTACCCTTTTTTTTTTGCTGAAAAGCACAATTCTACACCATTTCCTGTGAAAGTTTTAATCAAAGTCATATCATAATTCAAACTCATAGCCATAGACAGTAATGGTAAAAGTGATGTAGGGAATGTTGGATACCAACATCTGATTGGCCTTAACTTGTCAGTTCCAGACTTATCCCAGCTAGCATTTTTTGAAAATTTTAATCAAATATGTGTCTTTTTTGACTCCACTGCACGATTAAAATGATCATTTATGATATCACTTAAGAGCCAAAAATGATATTTTTGTGTGAGAAAATGATACCCTTCATACGACTCTTCAAAAAGAGTCTTTAATGACTCGTTTTTCTGATAAGAATATGACTGCACACATTTTGCTAGATTTGTTAAAAAAAAAGATAAAGCTTTTTATTACTCAACACTGTATATCTATTTTTAGAACAGTGAAGTTACGTTAATAATTACAAAAATTGATGTTAACGAGTCCGAGGATCGAACCTAGGCTGCTGAATATGATATGTTATTTTTAGTAGTCGAAGTGCTAACCAACTAAGCCACATCACCAATAATGAGGTACGAGTTTTTTTTACATTTTTTTTTTTCACCGAAAAACAGTTATATTATGCACATTTTGCAAGATATTTTTGTGCTATTTTTAATTAGTCGCTTGCTTAGCGTCTATGAGTCTTTTTGTACACTTTTTTTGGTCACCAAACTGATTAATCTATTTTTTGATCATCTATACGAATCCCAAAATGCCCATTTTGCTAATATTATCATCAATCTCAATTGCTATCTCAATCTCCCAATTGCTAGCTATTACTTTTCCTTGATCTCAACTATAGACATTAGAGTGGTTTTAAAAATTGGAAATTTTTCAAAAATTTCCTATTTTTATAGGAAATTTTTCAAAAATTTCCTATTTTTATAGGAAATTTTTCAAAAATTTCCTATTTTTATAGGAAATTTTTCAAAAATTTCCTATTTTTATAGGAAATTTTTCAAAAATTTCCTATTTTTATAGGAAATTTTTCAAAAATTTCCTATTTTTATAGGAAATTTTTCAAAAATTTCCTATTTTTATAGGAAATTTTTCAAAAATTTCCTATTTTTATAGGAAATTTTTCAAAAATTTCCTATTTTTATAGGAAATTTTTCAAAAATTTCCTATTTTTATAGGAAATTTTTCAAAAATTTCCTATTTTTATAGGAAATTTTTCAAAAATTTCCTATTTTTATAGGAAATTTTTCAAAAATTTCCTATTTTTATAGGAAATTTTTCAAAAATTTCCTATTTTTATAGGAAATTTTTCAAAAATTTCCTATTTTTATAGGAAATTTTTCAAAAATTTCCTATTTTTATAGGAAAGTTTTCAAAAATTTCCTATTTTTATAGGAAATTTTTCAAAAATTTCCTATTTTTATAGGAAATTTTTCAAAAATTTCCTATTTTTATAGGAAATTTTTCAAAAATTTCCTATTTTTATAGGAAATTTTTCAAAAATTTCCTATTTTTATAGGAAATTTTTCAAAAATTTCCTATTTTTATAGGAAATTTTTCAAAAATTTCCTATTTTTATAGGAAATTTTTCAAAAATTTCCTATTTTTATAGGAAATTTTTCAAAAATTTCCTATTTTTATAGGAAATTTTTCAAAAATTTCCTATTTTTATAGGAAATTTTTCAAAAATTTCCTATTTTTATAGGAAATTTTTCAAAAATTTTCTATTTTTATAGGAAATTTTTCAAAAATTTCCTATTTTTATAGGAAATTTTTCAAAAATTTCCTATTTTTATAGGAAATTTTTCAAAAATTTCCTATTTTTATAGGAAATTTTTCAAAAATTTCCTATTTTTATAGGAAATTTTTCAAAAATTTCCTATTTTTATAGGAAATTTTTCAAAAATTTCCTATTTTTATAGGAAATTTTTCAAAAATATCCTATTTTTATAGGAAATTTTTCAAAAATTTCCTATTTTTAAAGGAAATTTTTCAAAAATTTCCTATTTTTATAGGAAATTTTTCAAAAATTTCCTATTTTTATAGGAAATTTTTCAAAAATTTCCTATTTTTATAGGAAATTTTTCAAAAATTTCCTATTTTTATAGGAAATTTTTCAAAAATTTCCTATTTTTATAGGAAATTTTTCAAAAATTTCCTATTTTTATAGGAAATTTTTCAAAAATTTCCTATTTTTATAGGAAATTTTTCAAAAATTTCCTATTTTTATAGGAAATTTTTCAAAAATTTCCTATTTTTATAGGAAATTTTTCAAAAATTTCCTATTTTTAAAGGAAATTTTTCAAAAATTTCCTATTTTTATAGGAAATTTTTCAAAAATTTCCTATTTTTATAGGAAATTTTTCAAAAATTTCCTATTTTTATAGGAAATTTTTCAAAAATTTCCTATTTTTATAGGAAATTTTTCAAAAATTTCCTATTTTTATAGGAAAAATTTCAAAAATTTCCTATAAAAATAGGAAATTTTTAAAAAATTTCCTATTTTTATAGAAAATTTTTAAAAAATTTCCTATTTTTATAGGAAATATTTCAAAAATTTCCTATTTTTTTAGGAAATTTTTCAAAAATTTCCTATTTTTATAGGAAATTTTTCAAAAATTTCCTATTTTTATAGGAAATTTTTCAAAAATTTCCTATTTTTATAGGAAATTTTTCAAAAATTTCCTATTTTTATAGGAAATTTTTCAAAAATTTCCTATTTTTATAGGAAATTTTTCAAAAATTTCCTATTTTGATAGGAAATTTTTCAAAAATTTCCTATTTTGATAGGAAATTTTTCAAAAATTTCCTATTTTTAAAGGAAATTTTTCAAAAATTTCCTATTTTTATAGGAAATTTTTCAAAAATTTCCTATTTTTATAGGAAATTTTTCAAAAATTTCCTATTTTTATAGGAAATTTTTCAAAAATTTCCTATTTTTATAGGAAATTTTTCAAAAATTTCCTATTTTTATAGGAAATTTTTCAAAAATTTCCTATTTTTATAGGAAATTTTTCAAAAATTTCCTATTTTTATAGGAAATTTTTCAAAAATTTCCTATTTTTATAGGAAATTTTTCAAAAATTTCCTATTTTTATAGGAAATTTTTCAAAAATTTCCTATTTTTATAGGAAATTTTTCAAAAATTTCCTATTTTTATAGGAAATTTTTCAAAAATTTCCTATTTTTATAGGAAATTTTTCAAAAATTTCCTATTTTTATAGGAAATTTTTCAAAAATTTCCTATTTTTATAGGAAATTTTTCAAAAATTTCCTATTTTTATAGGAAATTTTTCAAAAATTTCCTATTTTTATAGGAAATTTTTCAAAAATTTCCTATTTTTATAGGAAATTTTTCAAAAATTTCCTATTTTTATAGGAAATTTTTCAAAAATTTCCTATTTTTATAGGAAATTTTTTTTAAAATTTCCTGTTTTTATAGGAAATTTTTCAAAAATTTCCTGTTTTTATAGGCAATTTTTCAAAAATGTAATGTTTTTATAGGCAATTTTTCAAAAATTTCCTGTTTTTATAGGAAATTTTTCAAAAATTTCCTATTTTTATAGGAAATTTTTCAAAAATTTCCTATTTTTATAGGAAATTTTTCAAAAATTTCCTATTTTTATAGGAAATTTTTCAAAAATTTCCTATTTTATAGAAAATTTTTCAAAAATTTCCTATTTTTATATTAAATTTCCTATTTTTATAGGAAATTTTTCAAAAATTTCCTATTTTTATAGGAAATTTTTCAAAAATTTCCTATTTTTATAGGAAATTTTTCAAAAATTTCCTATTTTTATAGGAAATTTTTCAAAAATTTCCTATTTTTATAGGAAACTTTTCAAAAATTTCCTATTTTTATAGGAAATTTTTCAAAAATTTCCTATTTTTATAGGAAATTTTTCAAAAATTTCCTATTTTTAAAGGAAAATTTTCAAAAATTTCCTATTTTTATAGGAAATTTTTGAAAAATTTCCTATTTTTATAGGAAATTTTTCAAAAATTTCCTATTTTTATAGGAAATTTTTCAAAAATTTCCTATTTTTATAGGAAATTTTTCAAAAATTTCCTATTTTTATAGGAAATTTTTCAAAAATTTCCTATTTTTATAGGAAATTTTTCAAAAATTTCCTATTTTTATAGGAAATTTTTCAAAAATTTCCTATTTTTATAGGAAATTTTTCAAAAATTTCCTATTTTTATAGGAAATTTTTCAAAAATTTCCTATTTTTTTAGGAAATTTTTCAAAAATTTCCTATTTTTATAGGAAATTTTTCAAAAATTTCCTATTTTTATAGGAAATTTTTCAAAAATTTCCTATTTTTATAGGAAATTTTTCAAAAATTTCCTATTTTTATAGGAAATTTTTCAAAAATTTCCTATTTTTATAGGAAATTTTTCAAAAATTTCCTATTTTTATAGGAAATTTTTCAAAAATTTCCTATTTTTATAGGAAATTTTTCAAAAATTTCCTATTTTTATAGGAAATTTTTCAAAAATTTCCTATTATTTTTATAGGAAATTTTTCAAAAATTTCCTATTTTTATAGGAAATTTTTCAAAAATTTCCTATTTTTATAGGAAATTTTTCAAAAATTTCCTATTTTTATAGGAAATTTTTCAAAAATTTCCTATTTTTATAGGAAATTTTTCAAAAATTTCCTATTTTTATAGGAAATTTTTCAAAAATTTCCTATTTTTATAGGAAATTTTTCAAAAATTTCCTATTTTTATAGGAAATTTTTCAAAAATTTCCTATTTTTATAGGAAATTTTTCAAAAATTTCCTATTTTTATAGGAAATTTTTCAAAAATTTCCTATTTTTATAGGAAATTTTTCAAAAATTTCCTATTTTTATAGGAAATTTTTCAAAAATTTCCTATTTTTATAGGAAATTTTTCAAAAATTTCCTATTTTTATAGGAAATTTTTCAAAAATTTCCTATTTTTATAGGAAATTTTTCAAAAATTTCCTATTTTTATAGGAAATTTTTCAAAAATTTTCTATTTTTATAGGAAATTTTTCAAAAATTTCCTATTTTTATAGGAAATTTTTCAAAAATTTCCTATTTTTATAGGAAATTTTTCAAAAATTTCCTATTTTTATAGGAAATTTTTCAAAAATTTCCTATTTTTATAGGAAATTTTTCAAAAATTTCCTATTTTTATAGGAAATTTTTCAAAAATTTCCTATTTTTATAGGAAATTTTTCAAAAATTTCCTATTTTTATAGGAAATTTTTCAAAAATATCCTATTTTTATGGGAAATTTTTCAAAAATTTCCTATTTTTAAAGGAAATTTTTCAAAAATTTCCTATTTTTAAAGGAAATTTTTCAAAAATTTCCTATTTTTATAGGAAATTTTTCAAAAATTTCCTATTTTTATAGGAAATTTTTCAAAAATTTCCTATTTTTATAGGAAATTTTTCAAAAATTTCCTATTTTTATAGGAAATTTTTCAAAAATTTCCTATTTTTATAGGAAATTTTTCAAAAATTTCCTATTTTTATAGGAAATTTTTCAAAAATTTCCTATTTTTATAGGAAATTTTTCAAAAATTTCCTATTTTTATAGGAAATTTTTCAAAAATTTCCTATTTTTATAGGAAATTTTTCAAAAATTTCCTATTTTTATAGGAAATTTTTCAAAAATTTCCTATTTTTATAGGAAATTTTTCAAAAATTTCCTATTTTTATAGGAAATTTTTCAAAAATTTCCTATTTTTATAGGAAAAATTTCAAAAATTTCCTATAAAAATAGGAAATTTTTCAAAAATTTCCTATTTTTATAGGAAATATTTCAAAAATTTCCTATTTTTATAGGAAATTTTTCAAAAATTTCCTATTTTTATAGGAAATTTTTCAAAAATTTCCTATTTTTATAGGAAATTTTTCAAAAATTTCCTATTTTTATAGGAAATTTTTCAAAAATTTCCTATTTTTATAGGAAATTTTTCAAAAATTTCCTATTTTTATAGGAAATTTTTCAAAAATTTCCTATTTTTATAGGAAATTTTTCAAAAATTTCCTGTTTTTATAGGCAATTTTTCAAAAATGTAATGTTTTTATAGGCAATTTTTCAAAAATTTCCTGTTTTTATAGGAAATTTTTCAAAAATTTCCTATTTTTATAGGAAATTTTTCAAAAATTTCCTATTTTTATAGGAAATTTTTCAAAAATTTCCTATTTTTATAGGAAATTTTTCAAAAATTTCCTATTTTATAGAAAATTTTTCAAAAATTTCCTATTTTTATATTAAATTTCCTATTTTTATAGGAAATTTTTCAAAAATTTCCTATTTTTATAGGAAATTTTTCAAAAATTTCCTATTTTTATAGGAAATTTTTCAAAAATTTCCTATTTTTATAGGAAATTTTTCAAAAATTTCCTATTTTTATAGGAAACTTTTCAAAAATTTCCTATTTTTATAGGAAATTTTTCAAAAATTTCCTATTTTTATAGGAAATTTTTCAAAAATTTCCTATTTTTAAAGGAAAATTTTCAAAAATTTCCTATTTTTATAGGAAATTTTTGAAAAATTTCCTATTTTTATAGGAAATTTTTCAAAAATTTCCTATTTTTATAGGAAATTTTTCAAAAATTTCCTATTTTTATAGGAAATTTTTCAAAAATTTCCTATTTTTATAGGAAATTTCCTATTTTTATAGGAAATTTTTCAAAAATTTCCTATTTTTATAGGAAATTTTTCAAAAATTTCCTAATTTTATAGGAAATTTTTCAAAAATTTCCTATTTTTATAGGAAATTTTTCAAAAAGTTCCTATTTTTATAGGAAATTTTTCAAAAATTTCCTATTTTTATAGGAAATTTTTCAAAAATTTCCTATTTTTATAGGAAATTTTTCAAAAATTTCCTATTTTTATAGGAAATTTTTCAAAAATTTCCTATTTTTATAGGAAATTTTTCAAAAATTTCCTATTTTTATAGGAAATTTTTCAAAAATTTCCTATTTTTATAGGAAATTTTTCAAAAATTTCCTATTTTTATAGGAAATTTTTCAAAAATTTCCTATTTTTATAGGAAATTTTTCAAAAATTTCCTATTTTTATAGGAAATTTTTCAAAAATTTCCTATTTTTATAGGAAATTTTTCAAAAATTTCCTATTTTTATAGGAAATTTTTCAAAAATTTCCTATTTTTATATATTTTATATATATAGGAAATTTTTCAAAAATTTCCTATTTTTATAGGAAATTTTTCAAAAATTTCCTATTTTTATATATTTTATATATATAGGAAATTTTTCAAAAATTTCCTATTTTTATAGGAAATTTTTCAAAAATTTCCTGTTTTTATAGGAAAATTTTCAAAAATTTCCTATTTTTATAGGAAATTTTTCAAAAATTTCCTATCTTTATAGGAAATTTTTCAAAAATTCCCTATTTTTAAAGGAAATTTTTCAAAAATTTCCTATTTTTAAAGGAAATTTTTCAAAAATTTCCTGTTTTTAAAGGAAATTTTTCAAAAATTTCCTATTTTTATAGAAAAGAATGGTCTTCGGTTGATAAATCGAAGTTCGATGTAGCGGGAATATTTTGAAACTACTGCCCAAAGAAGAAATAAAGAATATCAATGAAGAACTGCAAAGAAAACTAATGGAATGCCAGCCAAGAGATGACTACAAAGAGCTGCTACAGTTGGCTATCTTAACGAAAAAGATATGCCCTTCTGATCTAGTGTACAATGCCCTGTGGATGATAAATCCTCTATGATATCTTAGTACTGAACTTGTTGAACTGGCATTGTTTGACCCGACAGTACAAAACACCGTAAAGAGCCAATTGGCGACAAAAATCTGAACAAATTAAGCAGAAGAAAATGAGAAGTGTTCCCATATATGCAACCCAAACTAAAAAATAACAACTGCGGAAATACCGTCCACACAAAAACGAATATCTCTGTAGTATATTCGTGGGTATCTTTGCCATTTGCTCGCCCTATAGATGGCCTAGAATTTTGGAAGCATGAAATAGATATTCGTCCCTAACAGTGTGATAAAAAACCCACGCCCACCCCAATGTTCGATGTGGATTCATGGAGTGATAAACGTCGGCATTATTTTGCAAATCTGCTGGGATAATGTCATCCGGAGCTAAGCTGCTAGAACACACTTTTCCCTGTTGTTAGGGATGAGTATCTATTCAAAGACAGTTGGATTATTGGGCACTGACTCATTGTTAAGAGCCTTGCATCCTGGGAACTGAGTTTCCATAAAGACCTCAAGAGTTTCTGAACCATTGGTGGTCCAGCCGTCACAAGCAGCCATTTGATGCTCTCCAGTTTTTAACTAAGTCAGAGTTTTTGGAACTAACTATAGTAATGTCGACAACCTCCTGTATATTTCTAAGTACAAATGTGGTTTCTGGTCCTTAATTAACAATATCAAAGTTGCAGCAAACGAGAAAATCAAAACTGGACTCACCTCTCTTATTTGTATTGAAGCTACCGCAGATTGTGTGGGAGCATTAACATCAGCTCCGATTATGAGCGGCAGATTTCTAATTGCAGCCCTGTCCGCCATCTTCTGGACCAAGTTCTTGGAAGGTGGTCCCATGTGGTCATGGGTTATGTAGCATGAGGCTACCAGTGTTTTGCCTGCCCTGATCTTCTATGCAGCCACTACAGTGTCTTCATCACTAAAATCAGATAGAATGAAGATAATTTAAGTCCTCTTAGCATACATGCCTGCAGCCTACCTGATCCAATGGCATGAATTAGCTTATAGCCTTTGAGTGATAACCCACAAATATATTCTCGAAAGAGCCAAGGTTCCCGGATCATCACCAGTACCTCATCACGTTTAGAAGCACGTAGGGGCAGGGCTGCAGGCTGCTTTGGAATGATGAAGATTAATTTGTGTAATCTTCATCATCCTCAAAGGGTTTAATAACAGTGACGTTTATGCCATCTTGATCTCGTTGTTGTTGCTGTTGCAACAGCGTGACCTCCAATCAAAATAGGAAAAAATATGTCATTAATGTTCTCTAAATCCAGTCCCAAATGACACACCCCTTCAATGAAGTTAGTATGTAGGGAATCAGGAGTAAGAAGGGTCGGGTTCGCTGTGCATTGAAAAGGTGCTTGGTAGTGTGTGGACTTTCTCCACAGGCTCGGAGATGTTGGGTTAGGATTAATTCTGGACCAGTATGAATTAAGTCGAAAGCAATATCCTGATCTTAGTTGTGCCATAATACCCTAGTAGTTCTCAACAGACTTCACTCTTTCTCTGCAATAGGTGGAAAACGGCCACCAAGTATAACATTCAATTGGTAACTAGATACAGTTGATGCTACCATGCTTCTGTGAATGTCTTCCAAAGCTACTTTAAATGAGGTGATATTGACAGTCGGATCTACGAGTCGAAACGATCCTTCGGCCAAGGACTATCAGCCCAGCAACACCAGCAATCAATGTTTCTTGAACCTCGTCATCTAGATCGGGGCTCAAGAGTGCTTACTCGTCAATCTTCGTGTCCATATTATCATCGTCAGTACCAAGAGAGTCAAGGCTCATTTGGAATGAGTAGATGGGCCAGAAGGCACGTGGTCCTTAGTTTTAGGATCCGACGCACTGCATCTAAAAAGTTTTTATAGAAAAGTAAAGTTATCGATAACTTTTCTATAGAAAAGTAAAGTTATCGATAACTTTTCTATAGAAAAGTAAAGTTATTGATAACTTTTCTATAGAAAAGTAAAGTTATCGATAACTATTCTATAGAAAAGTAAAGTTATCGATAACTTTTCTATAGAAAAGTAAAGTTATCGATAACTTTTCTATAGAAAAGTAAAGTTATCGATAACTTTTCTATAGAAAAGTAAAGTTATCGATAACTTTTCTATAGAAAAGTAAAGTTATCGATAACTTTTCTATAGAAAAGTAAAGTTATCGATAACTTTTCTATAGAAAAGTAAAGTTATCGATAACTTTTCTATAGAAAAGTAAAGTTATCGATAACTTTTCTATAGAAAAGTAAAGTTATCGATAACTTTTCTTTAGAAAAGTAAAGTTATCGATAACTTTTCTAGAGAAAAGTAAAGTTATCGATAACTTTTCTAGAGAAAAGTAAAGTTATCGATAACTTTTCTATAGAAAAGTAAAGTAATCGATAACTTTTCTAGAGAAAAGTAAAGTTATCGATAACTTTTCTAGAGAAAAGTATAGTTATCGATAACTTTTCTAGAGAAAAGTAAAGTTATCGATAAATTTTCTTTAGAAAAGTAAAGTTATCGATAAATTTTCTTTAGAAAAGTAAAGTTATCGATAACTTTTCGATAGAAAAATAAAGTTATCGATAACATGTCTATAGAAAAGTAAAGTTATCGATAACTTTTCTAGAGAAAAGTAAAGTTATCGATAACTTTTCTAGAGAAAAGTAAAGTTGTCGATAACTTTTCTATAGAAAAGTAAAGTAATCGATAACTTTTCTAGAGAAAAGTAAAGTTATCGATAACTTTTCCAGAGAAAGAAAAGTTATCGATAATTTTTCTAGAGAAAAGAAAAGTAATCGATAACTTTTCTAGAGAAAAGTAAAGTTATCGATAACTTTTCTAGAGAAAAGTAAAGTTATCGATAATTTTTCTATAGAAAAGTGAAGTAATCGATAACTTTTTTATAGTAAAGTAATGGTATTGATAACTTTTTTATAGAAAAGTAAAGTTATCGATAACTTTTCTATAGAAAAGTAAAGTTATCGATAACTTTTCTATAGAAAAGTAAAGTAATCGATAACTTTTCTAAAGAAAAGTAAAGTTATCGATAACTTTTCTAGAGAAAATTAAAGTTATCGATAACTTTTCTAGAGAAAAGTAAAGTTATCGATAACTTTTCTAGAGAAAAGTAAAGTTATCGATAACTTTTCTAGAGAAAAGTAAAGTTATCGATAACTTTTCTAGAGAAAAGTAAAGTTATCGATAACTTTTCTATAGAAAAGTCAAGTTATCGATAACTTTTCTATAGAAAAGTAAAGTTATCGATAACTTTTCAAGAAAAAAGTTAGACCCATAGTATTTACAATACAAATCTGTCTAGATCATATTTTGACTTTTGGAAACACACTTGATTTGCTTAAGCCATTTCTTAACTAGATCTGCACAAAGATTTCTTTGGGTTTACACACAAACAAACACTCGGATAAGCATAAAACGACAATAGTAGAGACAGATAGTTATAACACCACGCCAGGAATTAAAGGCAATGAGGAGATGAGAGGATGTATAGGATCCAAACAAAAACATACAACAACTGCATCAACAACTTCTACCGAACGACCGACCGAGTGAGTGAACGCAAAAAAAGAAAATAACAAAACTGGAGTTGGAATTAAGAAAAACTGGGTGGTATGTAAGCATTAAAATTGTCAAATTTAAGACAGTTGAAATGGATTTAGTGTCTTTGGTAATTAAAGACTTAACAAAACATATAAATTTTCAAATATCAGGCAACAACAGGATACAAAAAGATACAAAACTACAACATCAAAAGGTCGTAAGAGAAGAAAAAGGGAAGTTAGGGGGTCCAAAACGAATAGTAGATACCCTTTAGAAAATGTAAATATTTAATTTATAAAAATGTAGAGGTATTTTGAAGAAAAAATTGTTGGTCCCTCCTACGGCCTAGTAGCAGACCAATGTATGGAAGTATAATATCTTTATATTATAAAGATATTGCACTTCAGTACATAGATTTGGCATATGGTCGCTTTGAAAAGTCCCACAAAAAAGAAAGTATACCGCTTTAGTACTAATTCGGAAACAAGTGAAGGAGGCGATTATCTATATGTTTGTATCTAATACTACTTTTACTATCACAAATTGACTGACAAACTTTTCCAAGTGTCAATTGTTATGTAGGGTATAAAAATGCTTAAAAATTACATGAAAAAAGTGACAATTTTTTCGCTAATAAGAAGTCGGGGATTAATATAAATAGTATTTTTTGTATGAATGCATTTTATTTAATCTTCCAGGCAAATATACAACTAATTTATAACTTACACTTGAATGAACACATGCATTTTAATATGCCTACGAAAAAAATAACGAGTAATAGTAGGCATGCATGCATGCATGAATAAACACAAGACTGACAAATACATACAATAATAATAACAAAATAATTTCGATTTTTTTTGTATATAATATTGTCAATATTTTATTTGTTTAATATTTAAGCTTGTCAAATATTTTATAAATAAAAAAAAACACCGCGGAGTTTGACAAATATGTCATTCAATAAGAAAAAAAAAACATAAAACAATAAATGTTTTAGTTGTTGTAAAATAGTTATTTTTGCTTTTTAGAATTTTTGTTGCAAAGAAAGTTTTTGGTTGGTCATAGATGACTTACATCTATATAACCTACTAATATACATACATGCATATTTTCTATAGAAAATTTTCTAAAAACGAAAAATTTTCTATAGAAAATTAAAAAATAAACGAAAAATTTTCTATAGAAAATTAAAAAAAAAAAACTAAAATGTTTCTATAGAAAATTAAAAAAAAAGAACAAAATTTTTCTATAGAAAATTTAAAAAAAAAACGGAAAATTTTCCATAGAAAATTAAAAAAAAAAAAACGAAAAATTTTCCATAGAAAATTAAAAAAAAAAAACGAAAAATTTAAAAATTTTCTATAAAAAATTTTTCTATAGAAAATTTTTCTATATTTAAAAATTTTCTATAGAAAATTTTTCTATATTTAAAATTTTTCTATATTTAAAAATTTTCTATAGAAAATTTTTCTATATTTAAAAATTTTCTATAGAAAATTTTTCTATATTTAAAAATTTTCTATAGAAAATTTTTCTATATTTAAAAATTTTCTATAGAAAATTTTTCTATATTTAAAAATTTTCTATAGAAAATTTTTCTATATTTAAAAATTTTCTATAGAAAATTTTTCTATATTTAAAAATTTTCTATAGAAAATTTTTCTATATTTAAAAATTTTCTATAGAAAATTTTTCTATATTTAAAAATTTTCTATAGAAAATTTTTCTATATTTAAAAATTTTCTATAGAAAATTTTTCTATATTTAAAAATTTTCTATAGAAAATTTTTCTATATTTAAAAATTTTCTATAGAAAATTTTTCTATATTTAAAAATTTTCTATAGAAAATTTTTCTATATTTAAAAATTTTCTATAGAAAATTTTTCTATATTTAAAAATTTTCTATAGAAAATTTTTCTATATTTAAAAATTTTCTATAGAAAATTTTTCTATATTTAAAAATTTTCTATAGAAAATTTTTCTATATTTAAAAATTTTCTATAGAAAATTTTTCTATATTTAAAAATTTTCTATAGAAAATTTTTCTATATTTAAAAATTTTCTATAGAAAATTTTTCTATATTTAAAAATTTTCTATAGAAAATTTTTCTATATTTAAAAATTTTCTATAGAAAATTTTTCTATATTTAAAAATTTTCTATAGAAAATTTTTCTATATTTAAAAATTTTCTATAGAAAATTTTTCTATATTTAAAAATTTTCTATAGAAAATTTTTCTATATTTAAAAATTTTCTATAGAAAATTTTTCTATATTTAAAAATTTTCTATAGAAAATTTTTCTATATTTAAAAATTTTCTATAGAAAATTTTTCTATATTTAAAAATTTTCTATAGAAAATTTTTCTACATTTAAAAATGTTCTATAGAAAATTTTTCTATATTTAAAAATTTTCTATAGAAAATTTTTCTATATTTAAAAATTTTCTACAGAAAATTTTTCTATATTTAAAAATTTTCTATAGAAAATTTTTCTATATTTAAAAATTTTCTATAGAAAATTTTTCTATGTTTAAAAATTTTCTATAGAAAATTTTTCTATGTTTAAAAATTTTCTATAGAAAATTTTTCTATATAAAATTTTTCTATATTTAAAAATTTTCTATAGAAAATTTTTCTAGATTCTAAAATTTTTTATAGAAAATTTTTCTATGCTCTAAAATTTTCTATAGAAAATTTTTCTATATTCTTAAATGTTCTATAGAAGATTTTTCTATATTTAAAAATTATCTATACATAAAAATTTTCTTTAGAAACTTCTTCTTTGTTTTAAAATTTTTTATAGAAAATTTTTCTATATTTAAAAATTTTCTATTGAAAATTTTTCTATATTTAAAAATTTTCTATAGAAATTTTTTCTTATTTAAAAATTTTCCATAGAAAATTTGTCTATATTTAAAAATTTTCTATAGAAAATTTTTCCTTATTTAAAAATTTTCTATAGAAAATTTTTCTATATTTAAAAATTTTGTATAGAAAATTTTTCTATATTTAAAAATTTTCTATAGAATCTTTTTCTATGTTTTAAAATTTTCTATAGAAAACTTTTCGATATTTTAAAATTTTCTATAAAAATTTTTTCTATATTTTAAAATTTTCTATAGAAAATTTCTTGCTTTGGAAATATTTTAATGAAAGTTTTTATGCAAACCTCATCACTTATCTAGAACTGCTATACATGATAGTGTAGGGTATTTTCACACCATTTGCTACATGTTAATCAATTTTGTGGTGATTTTTCAATTGGGCAGAAAGAAATAGTTTGAATTTAAAAATTGATTTAATACTATTAACATTTGCATATGACTACATGTTTTAACTTGTCGGTTTTTTTGTGCATTTAAATATTATTAAATTATACAAAATTTGATACTCACTCGTACACATGATAATATAATAATAATTTAACTAATTAAACATTCAAAATTTAAGCCAAAAGAATATCTACCGTGAAAATCAGCAAAAACACATTCAAAGTTTTTTCATTTTCTATAAATTACAAATTAATTCCATAAACAAACAAAACGTATAAATCAGCTTAGAATTATTAAAATACGAAAAAAAAGCTTTGGGAGATTTATTCATAGTTACCAGGTGTCAAATTTATAGTTTTTACCAGTTAGACCATAGTGAATATTGGTTTACCCCACAAAACCTGGACTAAAAAAAAAATTATAATAAATAAACAAAAACCGAAAATACCCAAAGGTATTTAAAATTTTATTATGTTTAGGTCAATGAGTTTTGGAAAATAAACCAAAATAATTATGTAGATTTATAATGAAATAAAATATTTAGTTGTAATATTTTATGAATTAGGTAGACAAATTAATTTAGTGAAAGTCTATCGAATTCAAATTATGAAATATTGGAAAATTATTTATTGGATAAGTTTATTATAAATTTTAAATGCTCTTAGAGTTTTATTAACCGCAAAATATATGAAAAAAATTATATTTGAAATAAGAGAAATATTGAATGTCTGCAATAGGTTTGACTCAATCTATTAACATTTGACCCTAGCTTTAATGCAGGTTATTAGAGTTGTAAAAGTATTGAGTATTCGGGTATTAAGTACTCAGTATCGGGTAAATGTTTGTGTACTCGATAACCAAAAGAAAGTACGCAATACTTTTAAGGTTGTTATACCTTTCACCACCATAGGTGGAAGGGGTATTATAAGTTTGTGCTGATGTATGTAACGCATGGAAATATTTGTCTTAGACCCACCTTTTAGTATACCAATAGGCTTAGAATCACTTTCTGAGTCGATTTAGCGATGTCCGTCCGTCCGTCTGGCTGGCTAGACCACCATGTAAACCTTGTAATCAAACTACAGAATTAGAACCACTTTCTGTGTCGATTTAGCGATGTACGTCCGTCCGTCTGGCTGGCTGGCTGGACCACCATGTAAACCTTGTAATCAAACTACAGAATTAGAATCACTTTCTGAGTCGATTTAGCGATGTCCATCCGTCCGTGTGGCTGGCTGGACCCCCATGTAAACCTTGTAATCAAACTACAGGTCGCAATTCTAAAGATAATTTGATGAAATTTGGCACAGATCATTTTTTTGATAATGAAACTATGTTAATTGAAATTCGTCAAAATCGGTCCATTATTTATGGTACCTCCCATAGGTCCCACTTCCCGGAATTGATATATTGGCCACAAATATCAATATTTTTTCATGAAATTTAAATCAAATACTGCTTATATAAACCTAAATCACTGTACCAAATTTCGTTAAAATCGGTCCACATTTGACCATAGGCCCCATACAAACTCTTCTTTAAAAATGCATTAAATGAGACGAAAATCACCAAAACGCTCATAAATCTGAAAATTATGTTAATTTTAAGTTTATTTTTTGCAAACATAATTTTTCATTATTAAAAACTGTAATTAATTTGCTAAATTTCAAGATGATCGGTCCACATTTGACCCTAGCCCCCATATAAGTCAAAATGACCAAAACAGCTTAAATTTATAAGCCTCAAGAAAATCTTCGTATTTGGACAAAATTTAGGAAATATTTGTTTTATACATGAAAAAGTACAACATTGACTTTAGTGGTGAAGGGTATCGTATTGACTTGTTTTTATACCCACCATCAAAAAGAATGGGGGGTATATTGAGATTAATATTCCGTTTGTAATTTCCTTAATATTGGCTCAAAAATCAAAAACGATATATATTCTAAATCCTTATGAAATTCTAAGACGATTGAGCGATGTCCGTCTGTCTGTTGAAATCACGATAACGCCTAAACGAAAAGAAAGGAGCTAGCTCACTGAAACTTAGTAAAAATATTTTTCATCTCTAAGAAAATTTTGGTATTGAAATTGGGCAAAATCGGTTCACATTTGACCATAGCTCCCGTGTAACCTCGTCTAAGTTAATCGCTTATTTTTGGTAATAAATGATAAATTATAGCAGCTATTATGATAAAATTTGGTATGTAGAAGTCCTACATTAGCCCTAGGCAGCGTGTACAATTTCATCAAAATCGGTTCACATTTAGCCATAGCTCCCATACAAAAAACTTACCAAAACAGCCTAAATTTCACCTAAAATACACTTAATTGCCAATAAATTTAAAAGTATAACAGATATAACCACTAAATTTGGCACAAGAAAGTCTTATATCAATGCCAGCCAGTGTGCAAAATTTTGTTGCAATCGGTCACTATTTGACCTAGCTCCCATATAAAAAACTTACGAAAACACAAAAATTCAAAAAGAAAAAGGGGATTTATGTCCGTCTGTCCGTCAGATAAAATTATACGTGATAGCTCCTTAACTACAAAAGCTAGTACGGCTAAATTAAGCACAAGGAAGTCTTATGTCAATGTCAGCCAGTGTCACAATCGGTCACCATTCCACCATAGCTACCATATAAAAAACTTATGGAAACACAAAAATACATAAAGAAGAGGTTGTTTATGTCCGTCTGTGCGTCAGATAAAAGCACGATAGCGCCTTAACGAAAAGAGCTAGAGGGACAAAATGTTACAAAAGTATTTTCGATGTCTTGAAAAAGATGTGTGTTGAAAATGGACAAAATCGGTTCAAATTTAGTTAGAGCTCCCATATAACCCCGCCCCTGGAAACACATTAATGCTGATAAATTTAATACAACTGTAATAGCTAAGACGATTAAATTTAAAATAGGGAAGTTTTATGCAATTTTTGATCAGTTTATCAAATTTTATAGGAATCAGTCCATATTTGACTTTAGCTTTCATATAAAAAACACTCACGGAAACCAAAAATTTTAGCAACGGGTAGTTAAAAGCTATTAAATTAGAAACTATGATCGCTATGGCCACTAAATTTTGCAAGAATAAGCTCTATATATATAATGGGTGTTTTTTTTTAGAGGTATAGAACTTCGAATTGAAATAAAACACAAGAAAATCGTTTTAATGTCCATCAATTTGGCTTTATTGGAAGGATAATTTTATGCCATTAATGTTTAAATATGATTTCGGGCATGTGGCCGCCGCGGCTGGCTCGAATTAAGCCAATTCTACAGGTCCAATTTTCAACTACTTTTTCGAGCATATGGGGCCGTATGTTGGCAATAACGCCACGAATGTTGGCTTCCAAGTCCCCTAACGTTTCTGGTTTGTTGGCGTAGACGAGCGACTTCACATATCCCCAAAGAAAATAATCCAGTGGTGTCAAATCGCACGATCTTGGTGGCCAATTGACAGGTCCATTCCGCGAAATTAGGCGCTCATCGAATGTTTCCTTCAATAAATCAATTGTGACGTGCGCTGTGTGGCATGTAGCGCCGTCTTGTTGGAACCACAACTCATCCACATTCATGCCATCCAATTGGGGAACAAAATAGTCGGTTATCATGGCTCTATACCGGTCTCCATTTATGGTAACTGACTCTCCAGCATTATTTCGGAAAAAGTATGGCCCAATGACTCCACCAGCCCATAGAGCACACCAAACAGTCAGTTTTTGTGGATGTAATGGCGTCTCAAGGGTCTCATGTGGATTCTCTTCACTCCAAATGCGGCAATTTTGCTTGTTGACGTAGCCATTCAACCAAAACTGAACAAAATTTTGCGAAGAAAATCAGCATCGAGATCAATCTCATTTTCGGCCCATACACCAAAATCACGACGCATTGCATGGTCTCGCGGCTTTAATTCTTGCACAAGCTGGATCTTGTAAGGTCGCAAGCCAAGATCTTTGCGCAAAATCTTCCATAAAGTTGATGGATAAAGCTCCAATTGCTGTGCACGGTGGCGAATCGATTCATTCGGGTCCTCTTCAACACTTTGCTCTACAGCGGCAATTGTTTCTTCGGTGCGCACTGTTCGACGTCGCTGCGAATGCGTACTATCACATAGAGTAAACGTAGTGCGAAAACGATCCATGGTTAACCGAATTAATTGCTCTGATGGACGATTATGTCGACCATAAAATGGACGGAGCTTGCGGTAAACTTCGCGAACTGAACCATTGGCCGCCAGTTAAAAAAGTGATGCCAACTTAAAGTTCTATACCTCAATAAAAAACACCCGATATTAGCCAGTGTGTAAAATTAGTTTACAATCGGTCAACATTTGGCTATAATTCTAATATATATAACATCCCCTTTTTATATCTGCAATCAAAAAGATTTGGAGGTACATTCATGATATTAAGATTGCATCTATGAAATTAGATAGGCATCAAACAATGTTCAGCCCAGACTTTATATATGATGAATGCATTAGGAACTCCTAACGAAATATATGGACCTGCCTTATTTCTACATATTAAGCACAACGAAAAGTATTTAACAACTTATTAATGTAAAACTATACCCGGTTATGAGACCGAATTTTGATCAAAGTAAATACTGGGGAAACCACTAAAATATTTGCAAATGTTGAACTATAAAGCTACGGCAACCGAATTTAGTCCAAAGGTTTTACCAACAATACCAATTAGTTTAGCGATTTTTTCAGTTTTGGTCCAGATTTTGAATTAGCTTCACCCTGTTTCTGAATTTAACACAACTTGATGGTGGTTATATAAGATTCGGCACAGCCGAATATAACACTCTTACTTGTTTCTATTAATATTATAAATAGCATAATTATTAAGTTTAAAAATTTTGTATGAAAAGTTTTTCCCTGTTATATTTAATTGGTCCTTATTCAATAAAAAAATAGTTTTTTTTAAATACAAAATTCCTATAATTGAATCACTTTCGTAAAGTGTAGGTTCAATTTCCAGTCAAAAAAACAAAAAAATCTTTGATAATTTTAACTCTAAGAAAAACATGACAATCAAAATGTGAAATCCTTGGGGCAAATAATCATACATTCAACAAATGACAATGTTTAATGTTATTTTATGACTTAATGTAGGCATATCATGTCAAATGATAAAAATGAACGACTACTGCTAATACTTTGCAACAACTTTTACTACTTGCAACCAAAGGAGATGACAACTTGCACTCACTCACAAGCATTTTTAGTGAATTAATGCAACAAGCGAATAATAATAATGATAATAATAACAATAAATGTATATGCAACAGAAATATGCCACCAAACTAGAAATAAGGACGGACGGAGGGACATATAGACACATGGGGAGATACACATACATACATACATACATACGCAAGTAGACGAAAATAAGATTTACTATTCCAATTCACTTTTTCTTTTTTTCTTCATTTTCATGTTTTTTTTTCTCCAACTTAATCAAGCCCCAACTAAATACATTTCAAATGAAGCCTTTTGTGCCACAGTCAAGGAGCAAGAGCTGTGGGGAGGATTTAAATCCTGATGCTTCAAACATGCCACTATGACGATAAAGTTTATTCATGCGTTTCCGAAGAAGACAAACAACAACAAAAAAAAAAAACTCAACAGAAACTGAAAATTTGTGTTTTGTGCCATCAGAGCTCTTGGGAAAAGGAGTGTAAAGCTTAGCGATCATGCGTATGATGGCAATGATGACAAGTAAACTGCAGCATAAACATAACAGAACAACAATTTTGTGTTCATGCCTCATGTTGCAGCTTATAATCATAATGCACGCCTCTGTAACATAGCAAATCAGATTTTGCAACAAAAAACAAAAAACACAAAAAAAAAACTTTTAGAGGATTTTGAAAAGTTTCTCTTTCTGGTGATGGGGGAAAAAGGCAATCAAGCGGTTAACATACTGTCGCCGACAATATTTGAAGCACAAAGACGCCAAAAAGGCTGCAGAAATCTGGTGACAATGAATGTGCTACAACTATTCTTCAAATATCAAAAAAAAAAAGAACACAATAAAATCCTAGAGCTACAGTCAATCCAAAACGAAATTTGTTTCTCAAAATTTTTCTATAGAAAAATTTTCATGAAAAAAAATTTTCTACAGAAAAATTTTCATTGAAAAAATTTTTATACAGAAAAATTTTCATAAAAAAAATTTTTCTATAGAAAACTTTTCATAAAAAAAAATTTTCTAAAGAAAAATTTTCATAAAAAAAATTTTTCTATAGAAAAATTTTCATAAAAAAAATGTTTCTATAGAAAAATTTTCATAAAAAAAATTTTTCTATAGAAAAATTTTCATACAAAAAATTTTTCTATAGAAAAATTTTCATACAAAAAATTTTTCTATAGAAAAATTTTCATAAAAAAAATTTTTCTATAGAAAAATTTTCATAAAAAAATTTTTCTATAGAAAAATTTTCATAAAAAAAATTTTTCTATAGAAAAATTTTCATAAAAAAAATTTTTCTATAGAAAAATTTTCATAAAAAAAATTTTTCTACAGAAAAATTTTCATAAAAAAAATTTTTCTATAGAAAAGTTTCCAAAAAAAAAATTTTTCTATAGAAAAATTTTCATAATAAAAATTTTTCTATAGAAAAATTTTCATAAAAAAAATTTTTCTATAGAAAAATTTTCATAAAAAAAATTTTTCTATAGAAAAATTTTCATAAAAAAAATTTTTATACAGAAAAATTTTCATAAAAAAAATTTTTCTATAGAAAAATTTTCATAAAAAAAATTTTTCTATAGAAAAATTTTCATAATAAAAATTTTTCTATAGAAAAATTTTCATAAAAAAAATTTTTCTATAGAAAAATTTTCATAAAAAAAATTTTTCTATAGAAAAATTTTCATAAAAAAAATTTTTCTATAGAAAAATTTTCATAAAAAAAATTTTCTATAGAAAAATTTTCATAAAAAAATTTTTTCTATAGAAAAATTTTCATAAAAAAAATTTTTCTACAGAAAAATTTTCATAAAAAAAATTTTTCTATAGAAAAATTTTCATAAAAAAAATTTTTCTATAGAAAAATTTTCATAAAAAAATTTTTCTATAGAAAAATTTTCATAAAAAAATTTTTCTATAGAAAAATTTTCATAAATAAAATTTTTCTATAGAAAAATTTTCATAAAAAAAATTTTTCTATAGAAAATTTTTCATAAAAAAATGTTTCTATAGAAAAATTTTTCTATAGAAAAATTTTCATAAAAAAACTTTTCTATTTTTTTTTTTTATGAAAAATTTTAATAAAAAAAGTTTTTCTATAGAAAAATTTTCATAAAAAAAATTTTTCTATAGAAAAATTTTCATAAAAAAATTTTCTATAGAAAAATTTTTATAAAAAAAATTTTTCTGTAGAAAAAATTTCATAAAAAAATTTTTCTATAGAAAAATTTTCCTAAAAAAAATTTTTCTATAGAATAATTTTCATAAAAAAAAATTTTCTTTAGAAAAATTTTCATTACAAAAAATTTTTCTATAGAAAAATTTTCATAAAAAAAATTTTTCTATAGAAAAATTTTCATAAAAAAAATTTTTCTTTAGAAAAATTTTCATTAAAAAAAAATTTTCTACAGAAAAATTATCATAAAAAAATTTTTTCTATAGAAAAATGTTCATAAAAAAATTTTTCTATAGAAAAATTTTCATAAAAAAAATTTTTCTATAGAAAAATTTTCATAAAAAAAATTTTTCTATAGAAAAATTTTCATAAAAAAAATTTTTCTATAGAAAAATTTTCATAAAAAAATTTTTTCTATAGAAAAATTTTCATAAAAAAAAATTTTCTATAGAAAAATTTTCATAAAAAAATTTTTCTATAGAAAAATTTTCATAAAAAAATTTTTCTATAGAAAAATTTTCATAAAAAAATTTTTCTATAGAAAAATTTTCATAAAAAAATTTTTCTATAGAAAAATTTTCATAAAAAAAATTTTTCTATAGAAAAATTTTCATAAAAAAAATTTTTCTATAGAAAAATTTTCATAAAAAAAATTTTTCTATAGAAAATTTTCATAAAAAATTTTTCTGTAGAAAAATTTTCATAAAAAAATTTTTCTACAGAAAAATGTTCATAAAAAAATTTTTCTATAGAAAAATTTTCACAAAAAAAAATTTTCTATAGAAAAATTTTCACAAAAAAAAATTTTCTATAGAAAAATTTTCACAAAAAAAAAATTTTCTATAGAAAATTTTCTATAGAAAAATTTTCATAAAAAAAATTTTTCTATAGAAAAATTTTCACAAAAAAAATTTTCCTATAGAAAAATTTTCATAAAAAAAATTTTTCTATAGAAAAATTTTCATAAAAAAAATTTTTCTATAGAAAAACTTTCATAAAAAAAATTTTTCTATAGAAAAATTTTCATAAAAAAAATTTTCTATAGAAAAATTTTCATAAAAAAAATTTTTCGATAGAAAAATTTTCATAAAAAAAATATTTCGATAGAAAAATTTTCATAAAAAAAATTTTTCTATAGAAAAATTTTCATATATGAAAGTTTTTCTATAGAAAAATTTTCATAAAAAGAAATTTTCAATAAAAAAATTTTTATAAAAAAAAATTTTCTATAGAAAAATTTTTATTAAAAAATTTTCTATAGAAAAATTTTCATTAAAAAATTTTCTGTAGAAAAATTTTCTATAGAAACATTTTCATTGAAAAATTTTCTGTAGAAAAATTTTCATTGAAAAAAAATTTTCTACAGAAAAATTTGTCCCTAGCTGCTGATTTGTATTCTATGCAACGCTTCATTGTTAAGACCCTCATACTTATCCTTTCATTCGCAGTTTTTTTTACACATTCTTCTTCGTTTTTGTTGCGTATCATCGCAATTCCTCACTAAATAAAAATTCTAGAGATACTCGTAAACGCTAAAAAGAAAAACTGACAGAAATTGCGTACGTTTACTTTTCATCGGAGGCATAGTTTATGTTTGTCATCTCCTCCGCACAATTGTTGTTGTTCATTTTCATCTTTTTTGTTTCTTTATTATTCAAGTTGTTATTGTCGTCTTTTGAAATTTTCTCTCCTATTTTAATATTTGAAGTTGATGGTATTCGAAACTGTTGAAAAAATGTAGAAAATTATTATTTGAGGGAAGTGACTGAGTAATGGAACCAACTCTAAAAAGTAGGTCTCGAATTCCTTTATAGAATTCATTTATAGAAAATTTTTTTTTATGAAAAATTTTTTATAGAAAAATTTTTCTATAGAAAATTTTTTTTTTCTGAAAAATTTTCTATAGAAAATTTTTTTTTCTGAAAAATTTTCTATAGAAAATTTTTTTTTCTGAAAAATTTTCTATAGAAATTTTTTTTTTCTGAAAAATTTTCTATAGAAAAATTTTTTTTCTGAAAATTTTTCTATAGAAAAATTTTTCTAAAAATTTTTTTTCTGAAAATTTTTCTATAGAAAAAATTTTTTTATGAAATTTTTTCTATAGAAAATTTTTTTTTATGAAATTTTTTCTATAGAAAATTTTTTTATAAGAAAATTTTTCTACAGAAAAATTTTATTAGATGAAAATTTTTCTATAGAAAAATTTTTTTTCTGAAAATTTTTCAATAGAAAATTTTTTTTTCTGAAAGTTTTTCTATAGAAAAATTTTTTTTATGAAATTTTTTCTATAGAAAATTTTTTTTATAAGAAAATTTTTCTACAGAAAAATGTTTTTATGAAAATTTTTCCACAGAAAATTTTTTTTC
This sequence comes from Stomorhina lunata, assembly GCA_933228675.1. NCBI lineage: Eukaryota > Metazoa > Arthropoda > Insecta > Diptera > Rhiniidae > Stomorhina > Stomorhina lunata. The sequence goes on from OW121744.1 coordinate 93,816,500, forward strand.
TGAAAATTTTTCTATTGAAAAATTTTTTTTTTCTGAAAATTTTTCTATAGAAAATTTTTTTTTCTGAAAATTTTTCTATAGAAAAATTTTATTTAATGAAAATTTTTCTATAGAAAAATTTTATTTAATGAAAATTTTTCTATAGAAAAATTTTATTTTATGAAAATTTTTCTATAGAAAAATTTTATTTAATGAAAATTTTTCTATAGAAAAATTTTATTTAATGAAAATTTTACTACAGAAAAAATTTTTTTCTGAAAATTTTTCTGTAGAAAATTTTTTTTCTGAAAATTTTTCTATGGAAAAATGTTATTTAATAAAAAAAATTTTCTATAGAAAAATGTTATTTAATGAAAATATTTTTCTTTAGAAAAATTTTATTTAAGGAAAATTTTTCGTTAGAAAAATGAAAATTTTCCTTTAGAAAAATTTTATTTAATGATAATTTTTCTTTAGAAAAATTTTTTAATGATAACTTTTCTTTAGAAAAATTTTTTAATAATACTTTTTCTTAAGAAAAATTTTTTAATGAAAATTTTTTTATCGAAAATTTTTTTGATGAAAATTTTTCTATAGAAAATTTTTTTTAATGAAAGTTTTTCTTTCGACATTTTTTATTTAATAAAATATTTTCTTTAGAAAATTTTTATTTAATGAAAACTTTTCTTTAGAAAGATTTAATTTAATGAAAATTTTTCTTTAGAAAAATTTTTTAATTTTTTTTAATTTTTTTCTTAAGAAAAATTTTTTAATGAAAATTTTTTTATAGAAAATTTTTTTGATGAAAATTTTTCTATAGAAAAATTTTTTTAATGAAAATTTTTCTTTGGACATTTTTTATTTAATAAAATATTTTCTTTAGAAAATTTTTATTTAATGAAAACTTTTCTTTAGAAAGATTTAATTTAATGAAAATTTTTCTTTAGAAAAATTTTATTTAATGAAAAGTTTTCTTTGGAAAAATTTTATTTAATGAAAATTTTTCTTTGGAAAAATTTTATTTAATGAAAATTTTTCTTTGGAAAAATTGTATTTAATGAAAATTTTTCTAAAGAAAAATTTTATTTAATGAAAACTTTTCTTTAGAAAAATTTTTTAATGAAAATTTTTCTTTGCAAAATTTTATTAAATGCAAATTTTTCTTTAGAAAAATTTTATTTAATGAAAATTTTTCTTTAGAAAAATTTTATTTAATGAAAATTTTTCTATAGAAAAATTTGATTTAATAAAAATTTTTCTTTAGAAAAATTTTATTTAATGAAATTTTTTTTTTTTGGAAAAATTTTATTTAATGAAAATTTTTCTTTAGAAAAATTTTATTTAATGAAAATTTTTCTTTGGAAAAATTTTATTTAATGAAAATTTTTTTTATGAAAATTTGTCTATAGAAAAATTTTATTTAATGAAAATTTTTCTATAGAAAAATTTTATTTAATGAAGATTTTCTATAGCAAAATTTTAATTAATGAAAATTTTTCTATACTAAAATTTTATTTAATGAAAATTTTTCTATAGAAAAATTTTATTTAATGAGAATTGTAATAAATTGGAATCTTAGTGCAATATACTACAATAGAACTTTTTAATTGATTGTTGTAGGTCCCAATATTTTGAAAAACCCTTTTTGAAAAATTTTTAAATTTAAATTTGTTTAGAAAAATTTTTTTAATAAAAATAGATAAATTTTTATGAAATTTTTTTATGAAAAATTTTTTATAGAAAAATTTTTTTAATGAAAATTTTTCTATAGAACTTTAAGTGTTGGTCGTATTAAGATTTTTAATACCTAAATGATATATGCTAATAATCATGAACAATTCTGCAGGCTCGTAGTAGACAACAAGATATGTCAGCACATCAGGAGGTTACCAGAATTCAAAGCAACAAGCTCTACAAAGAGCGCGGCCCACATGTATCCAATAAATGTTTTAGAATGTTTTTCATAAAAAAAAATTTGCAAAATTTTGCATATGATCAAATGGTAGGCATTTTTTTGGTTACTCCTCATATGAGGAGATATTGTAAAAGAAATCAAAAAATAAATATTAAAATTGTTCCAATTTGCTACCTTCCAAGCAATTGCTGTCTATATGTAGAAAACTCCATTGGTTTTTGTCATCAACATCATCATCTTTGAAGGAATTATTTTTCTTCAACTCAAATGATTTGAGTTTAGGAAAAAGGCTACTGTTTGGATTTGAAATACTTGTGGAATATACATATATGAAGATTTGAATGAACGAGTAGGTACATTGTTATATGCAGAAAGAATGCAAATTTTGATTCTTTTGAAATTTGTTTATAGATTTTGTGGCTTTATTTAAGTACCAGAATTTTACTCTATATATATTTGTTTTTTGGGTTTTATTTGTTTTAGGGGAAGAAAAAATTATGTGGTCTATGGTAATGAGTTTTGATGAAAAAGGCTTAGCTGTCATTCGAGTAGGTTTGGTTTTTCCTCAAAACAATTGATATTCATAAATTCAAAATTTATTTGAAAATTGTTAAATCATGTTTTTCATTTTATTTATTCTAGTCAGTCTGAGGTATTGCTGGTGGCTTTTGTATGCCTTGAAAATTCTTTCCAAAAAAAAAAGATATTCAAGTGATGAATTTATTTCTGTTATTGGGAAATAAATATGACAAGTTAATTGCCTACTAAAGACGTAAATTTGTTAGACTAGAAATTAAGCTCATATTTTTCAAATTAACCAAAATTTTTGTTTTCCAACAATTTTTATGAAATTTACCAAATGTTACCTTCAAATTCCTTGATTTCTTATTATAACAAATCTTATATCTTTTTTTAAAGATCTTTTTGGAAGAAAAAAAAACTAAATTTAAATCTTATTGTTAAAGATTTAAATGGAAATTTGTTTAAAAAGTTTAACAATCTGTTAAATCGTTTTGGTGAAGGAAAAAAAAAACAGCATTAAACTGATGCATCTTTAGTTAAAAATCCATTCAAAAATACTCATACCAAAAAGCCAATCATGATTTTGTGAAAAAAAGCTTTTATTTTAAAACTTCAGCAAAATTGAGGTTTAATTAGTTAGTCACAAAGCTTGTTTCATTTTTAATACGAGTGAACGAGAACATGAGCTTTATGAATTTTCCGCTAACATTTACATAGTAAAACGCATTAATTAGCAGCGTTTGCGTTGGCTAGGACATGTTAAGCAAGAAAAGCAGGGACCGAAAATAACAAAAATCAAAAACGATATATATTCTGAATCCTTATGAAATTCTAAGACGATTGAGCGATGTCCGTCCGTCTGTCTGTCTGTCTGTCTGTCTGTCTGTCCGTCTGTCCGTCTGTCTGTCTGTCTGTCTGTCTGTCTGTCTGTCTGTCTGTCTGTCTGTCTGTCTGTCTGTCTGTCTGTCTGTCTGTCTGTCTGTCTGTCTGTCTGTCTGTCTGTCTGTCTGTCTGTCTGTCTGTCTGTCTGTCTGTCTGTCCGTCTGTCTGTCTGTCTGTCTGTCTGTCTGTCTGTCTGTCTGTCTGTCCGTCTGTCTGTCTGTCTGTCTGTCTGTCTGTCTGTCTGTCTGTCTGTCTGTCTGTCTGTCTGTCTGTCCGTCTGTCTGTCTGTCTGTCTGTCTGTCTGTCTGTCTGTCTGTCCGTCTGTCTGTTAAAATCACGATAACGCCTAAACGAAAGGAGCTAGCTCACAGAAACTTAGTAGAAACATTCTTCATCTGTGATAAACTTTAATAGCTTTGGCCACTAAATTTAGCACAAGGAAGTCTTATGTGAATACCAGTGTGCAAAATTTTGTCACAATCGGTCACCATTTGATCATAGCTCCCATATAAAAAACTTACGGAAACACAAAAATACAAAAAGAAAAGGGGGTTTATGTCCGTCTGTCCGTTAGATAACAGCGCGATAGCGCCTTAACTAAAAGGGCTACAGCAACAAAATTCTACAAAAGAAAGTCTTATGTGAATGTCAGCCAGTGTGCAAAATTTTGTTACAATCGGTCACCATTTGACCATAGCCCCCATATAAAAAACTTACAGAAACACAAAAACACAAAAAGAAAAGGAGATTTATGTCCGTCTGTCCGTCAGATAAAAGCGCGACAGCTCCTTAACTACAAAAGCTAGAGAGACAAAATTTTACAAAAGTATTTTTGATATGTAAAAAAAGTTGTGTACTGAAAATAGGTGAAATCGGTTCACATTTAGTTAGAGCTCCCATATAACCCCGCCCCGGGAAACACATGAATGCTAATAAATTGAGTACAATTGTAATAGCTATGACAACTAAATTTAGAATAAAGAAGTTTTATGCAACTATTGTCAGTATATCAAATTTTATAGGAATCGGTCCATATCTGACCATAGCTTTCATATAAAAAACACTCCCGGAAACCAAAAAATATTTAGCAGGGACAAGTTTAAAGCTATTAAATTAGAAACTGTGACAGCTATTGCCACTAAATTTTGCAAAAATAAGCTTTATATAAATTCCAGCCAGTGTGTGAAAGTTTGTTGCAATCGCTCAACATTTGGCTATAATTGTTATATATACATTTATTACATCCCCTTTCTAAGCGTAACAACTTTTTTCCAATTTGGTCCACGGTTTGAATTTGCTGCTCCCTCGTAGATATATGAGATAGGTTTCTTAATTTAACACAACTTGATGGTGGGTATTTAAGATTCGGCACAGCCAAATATAATACTCTTACTTGTTAAAAATCGGATTTTTATCTTTTAGAAAAAAAAATAACAGTTATTTATTGATTATTATTTTTTTGAGTAAAAATAACAGTTATTTGTAACTTTTATTTTTTTCGAGCAAAAATAAAAGTTATTTTTCAACTTTTATTTTTTCTAGCAAAAATAACAGTTATTTTTGACTTTTATTAATTCGAGCATAAATAAAAGTTATTTTCTGATTTATATTTTTTCGAGCAGAAATGAAAGTTATTTTTGTATTTTCAATTCCAATTATGATTGCAAAACTCAAAAAATAACTTTCGTTCATGCTCGAAAAAATAAAAGTCAAAAATAACTGTTATTTTTGTTCGAAAAAATAAAAGTAAGAAAATAACTTTTATTTTTGCTCGAAATAAATAAAAGTTAAAAATAACTGTTATTTTTGCTCAAAAAAAAAATAAAAATAAATAAATAACTAGCCTACGAAATTAGAGAATATGAGCTCAAGATAGAAAAGCATGCAATTCTTAAATATGATCGACCCTTGACCTAAACAGTAGTTTGGAGCGAAAAACAACTTTTATTGAAATCCAATACGCCTGGGTTAAAAATTGATGCTCTACGTCCTAAGAAGCTCAGAAAAAAAATTTTCTTCCTAGGTCAATGTCCTGAGGTGGCGCACAGGACATTTATTTATAGAACCAATTTGTAAGGGGAAAAATGGGACTTGTTTTGGTTTTTGGTTAATTTCAACCAATAAAAATATGTTTTAGACAAAATTACTAATTGGATGTAGAAGACAATTAGCAAAACCAGCCAAACCAGCTTTGATTAGAGTCATAAAAACTAAAAATCCATGCAGTAGTTTTTAAGTAATTGCAATTTGCCCCAGAAAATTCGTGTCCTTTTCAACACGCCTTAGGATATGCAGCAAAAAAAAATATTTTTAGAGTACAGAAATTACCAAGTAAGCCTTTCATTATCATCTAAAGACTTACAAGTACCAAATAATTTAAATTTATAAAAATATAATTAAATTTACATAGTTTTTTTATGCTGGAAAATGGTCATTTATTTTAAGGACCGTTTCAAAACTCACTTTTTAAGTTTTGGAAAATTTTGTTAAAAAAATATTCAAAATTTCAAAATTTTTGATCGGCATGTTAAAATAGACAAGTGTGTTAATAAAATCCAAAGAAGTTCAGTTTGATATCTCATATAGTTTCACCGTACCTGCGACTTGAAATCATAAAATTTCGCGAAAAAGTAAATTTTTGAACATTGTTTAAGTGGATGCATATCAAATTTTATTTAAATTTTCTTTTGATAAAGCTCATAATGAATTTTATTGCCCAATCAATGAGGAATGTTCACTAGAAGTTTCCTTGATATTAGGTGAGCTTAACCCTTTTTTTTCATCGGGGTCAAAGGTCAAAATTTTTAGTATCAAAAATACGAAATGTTATAAATTTAGTGGCGAATTTCGATCAAAATTAATATAATTTCGATCAAAATTAATATAAGTTATTTTTAGGAATGGTTATATTGTTTTATTAAAAATATTTTATTTAACCCTTAACAGACATGGAGACTAAAATGACCCACATTTTTTTCGAAAATTCATGAAGGGAAATCCCCAAAATTGTTTTACAGCTTAAGTGATGACAACAGATTTAATAAAATTAATCAATAAAATAAAACAAATATTTAAATTTTCGAAAAAAATTCGCTATATTTTTAAATAAAGATCAACTGATTCAGTGAACGATCAACCAACAGCCGTACATCAATGAAACGAAAGCTCTAATGAAAACATCGACGCTGTCCGTGAGAGTAGGTAGGAGCGTTCGATTTCGCGTAGCTTACTTATTCCGCGTAGAATTCCGCCTTTCAATATGATGAATACTTCATCGTAACTTTGGAATGTACCCGTACAGAATTCAACTGACAGACGAACTAAAGGGAAGTGATCATAGACAATGTCGTTTATTTGCTGAATTAGCTGCAATGAGGGCCATTTCTTGATAAAAAAAAGTTACGAGAACAAACAAAGCTATAAAGTCACTGTTTCATGTTGGTTTTGAGCTAGAGGAGTCATCGGTTCATATTTCATCCAATACGACGTTGTTCACTATCGATGGCGAGCGCTTAGATCTATGATTACCAACTCATTTTAGTGTAATTTTGAAATGTACCGGTACAAAATTCAACTGACAGACAAACTGAAGGGAGGCGATTATAGACAATGAAATATGTACATTTGCTGAATTAGTAGCGATGAGGCCCATTTCTTGAGATAATCGGTCCACATTTGACCCTTGCTCTCATATAAGTCCAAATAACGAAAACGGCTTAAATATATAAGTTTTGAGAAAATGTTAGTATGATGGCAAAATTTAGCAAATATTTGTCTTTATACAGGAAAAATAACCTCAGTGGCGAATGGTATCGTATGCTCGGGCTTGACCGACTATAGCACTTTCATACTTGTTATACCCTTCACCACCATATGTGGAAAGGGCATTATAAGTTTGTCTTAGACCCACCTTTTAGTATACCAATAGGCTTAGAATCACTTTCTGAGTCGATTTAGCGATGTCCGTCCGTCCGTCCGTCTGGCTGGCTGGCTGGACCCCCATGTAAACCTTGTAATCAAACTACAGGTCGCAATTCTTAAGATAATTTGATGAAATTTGACACGGATTATTTTTTTGATAATGAGACCATGGCTATTAAAATTCGTCAAAATCGGTTCATTATTTATGGTACCTCCCATAGGTCCCATTTCCCGGAATTGATATATTGGCCACAAATATCAATAATTTTTCATGAAATTTAAATTAAATATTGCTTATGTAAACTAAAATCACTGTACTAAATTTCGTTGAAATCGGTCCACATTTGACCATAGCTCCCATACAAACTTTTCTTTAAAAACGCACTAAATGGGTATTATAAGTTTGTGCTGATGTATGTAACGCATGGAAATATTTGTCTTAGACCCACCTTTTAGTATACCAATAGGCTTAGAATCACTTTCTGAGTCGATTTAGCGATGTCCGTCCGTCCGTAGGTCTGGCTGGCTACGGGGGTCCAGCCAGCCAGACGGACGGACGGTAAACCTTGTAATCAAACTACAGGTAGCAATTCTAAAGATAATTTGATGAAATTTTGCATGGATCATTTTTTTGATAATGAAACCATGGCTATTGAAATTTGTCAAAATCGGTCCATTATTTCTGGTACCTCCCATAGGTCCCACTTCCCGGAATTGATATAGTGGCCACAAATATCAATATTTTTTCATGAAATTTAAATCAAATATTGCTTATGTAAACGAAAATCACTGTACCATTTAAATTTCGTTAAAATTGGTCCACATTTGACCACAGCTCCCATACAAACTTTTCTTTAAAAACGCACTAAATGAGACAAAAATTTACTAAAACGCTCGTAAATCTGAAGATAATGGGAATTTTAAGTTTATTTTTTGCGTGCATAATTTTTGTAACAACCGTAATCAATTTGCTAAATTTCGAGATAATCGGTCCACATTTGACCCTAGCTCTCATATAAGTCCAAATGTCTGAAGCAGTTTAAATATATAAGTTTTGAAAAAATGTTTGTATGATGGCAAAATTTAGCAAATATTTGTCTTTATACAGGAAAAATAACACCTTTGACCTTAGTGGTAAAGGGTATCATATGGTCGGGCTTGACCGACTATAGCACTTTCTTACTTGTTTTTATATAGTTCTGGACCAAGTTGCTTTGAGAATGAAATTGAAGATGAAGCAAAAATACTGTATTCCACCAACAGAGAACTCTAGTCTTTTTTGAGGGCTCATCAGATCGAAAATTATATAAATATTCGATTATCTGGAGAAGGTCAAGGCCTGACAGCTTCAATAGGTGGAGAGATGGAAAAAGAAACAGATTCACGAGGTATGCCTAAAGATAAAGCCAGTCTTCATTGAAGGCTCATGAGACTAAAGATCATAGAAATATTTAACTATCGGGGGAACGGCAACACCAGGCCACTTTAATAGATGGAGGATGAATCCAATTTAGGAGGCATTGCTTAAAAAGAACATCAGCCTACTTTAAGGGTTCATGAGACCAGAGATCATAGAAATATGGTACCATCTGGAGAATAATAGATCAATAGTCTTCTTCTGTTATCCTTGACTCCCAGTGGAGCATAGGGCCTCAATTGGTTTCATTCATCAGGATGTTCTTGCATAGATTAGGCACCTCCAAAATCCTTCTGCCAGCTGCCGTAGCAGGGGGATTTCTCGCATGATTACCCCTTGGAGTAGTATATTCTGTTATGTTGTTTCTTTCCATGCATAAAACATCGTAAGTGTTAAGTCGATGGATGATGAGTCCAAAGACAAGAGCCACGTTTGTACAGCGAGTCGCTCGATCCGAGACAGACACCCGCTTGTAGCCGCAACTAACATGTTGAACAGACGCTACAGTTCCGTACTTTACAAAGTACAATTATCTTAGACCCTTAGACCAAATACGTCGGAATGGCTCCAAGATAACTCCCTCTCACGTTGGCCGTGACCTAGAATCTCACTCGGGTTATTTACCGCATCTTCAACTAGGTTGCTCAGGTTTCCAGGATGTACCACTAGGAGGTGTGAGTAGGAATTGAATACTGTTATTACCTGTTAGCAGGAAACCCAGGCAACAACTGCATACCATTTACATCCCATAGATCAATAGTAGGGAAAATCAATGATGTAGGGAAAGTCAATGGGATGCTGCCTTGAGAACTTATGCAATGCATTAGACAAAATCAAAGTCGGGTTGCAAGAAGAATTATGGAAAACGAAGAAGAAACACTGGAGAGATGAAATATTGTGTCTCTACCCGTATAACGCCGTTTTCAACAAGCAAGTCCTATTTGTATCAACTCCGAATAGCTTAAACAAAATTCGACCACTTACTTTTCTGTTACCTAAAACTTAACTTCCTGTTTACCAATATTTCCCTTCAATCTACTCTTAAATTGATTTTAAATCGAAAAACTATTTAAATTCAAACAACAATAAACCTCAAGCTCCTTTTGGCCAAATTTTAATGCAAATTATGATGGGAAAATTCAAATTAAACTCCACTAATGAATCGTTGACATTATCGACAACAGTCATGGTGGCTTACTGTTGCTGTTGCTGTAGTTGTTTTTATATTTTTTGTCTCCTTTCCAGCGTTTTAACAATCATGTTTCCTTCATTTAAAAGGGGGGTCTCTTATATATTATTCAAAATCACATTTCATTACTCCAGACAAATCGCTCTAGGCTAAGATCGTTTTTCAATGATTTGTCTAGTGGTTAGTTAAGATTTCGTTCGTGTTTAAGGTTTTTTGTTTCAGAGTTTTGTTTTTTTTTTCTTCTATTTTTTTCTTTATTTTAGCTTGTTGGTCTTTTAAAGATGAAAACTTTTTGATTAAGTGCAGAAAGGAAAAAAAAACGAAAAACGCAAGAAAATCCAAAACCTTAGCTAAGATAATGAAGTGATTAAATAAGAGATTTTTAACAGTTATAAAAATAAATAAATTTATTCAAATTGTATTTAAACAATGAAAAATTCCTAAGGGGAAAATGTTTTTTTTTAAGTTTTCTTTGTTTTTTTGTGGAAGTTTCAATTACGGAAGTTTGAGAGATAATTTGATGAAAAGCGTTTTGAATTTAGAATGATTTTATTAACAAAATACAATGGCTAATTTTTGTAGTAGTAATATACATTTTTTAACTAATTTGTTATTAAATTGAACTCATGCAGATAATATGGCAAAAACATCCGGACGCTCACACTGTGTAGCGTCCGTCACAGGAATAAAGGTTTTTTATACCCTTTACCACCACAGGTGAAATATTTGTCTTAGACCCTCCTTTTAGTACACCAATAGACTTAGAATCACTTTCTGAGTAGATTTAGCGATGTCAGTGCGTCCGTCTGGCTAGACGGCTGGCTGGACCCCCATGTAAACCTTGTAATCAAACTACAGGTCACAATTCTTAAGATAATTTGATTAAATTTGGCACAAATCATTTTTTTTTTTGATAATGGGATCATAGCTATCGAAATCCGTCAAAATCGGTCCATTATTTCCGGTACCTCTCATAGGTCCCAATTCCCGGAATTGATATATTGGCCACAAATATCAATATTTTTCTAGAAATTTAAACCAAATACTACTTCTGTAAACTTAAATCTCTGCACCAAATTTCGTTGAAATCGGTCTACACTTGACCATAGCTCCCATACAAACTTCTTTTTAAAAACGCACTAAATGAGACAAAAATCACTTAAAATCACTAAAATCTAAAGATATTGAGATTTTTTGCATATATAATTTTTGTAACAACTGTAATCAATTTGCCAAATTTTGAAATAATCAGTCCACATTTGACCCTAGCTCTCATATAAGTCAAATTGACAAAAACAGCTTAAATATATAAGTTTTGAGAAAATGTTTGTATGATGGCAAAATTTAGCAAATATTTGTCTTTATACAGGAAAAAGAACACCTTTGACCATAATGGTAAAGGGTATCGTATGGTCGGTCTTTACCGACTATAGCACTTTCTTACTTGTTTTTTAACTATTATTTTTCGAGCAAAAATAACAGTTAATTTTGACTTTTATTTTTTCGAGCTTGAATAGAATTTATTTTTTGACTTTTACTTTTTCGAGCAGAAATAAAAGTTATTTTTTTACTTATATTTTTTCGAGCAGAAATCTCGAATTTTTTTTTAAATATCACATATTATATGTATGTATTTCTCTAAGACTTAAGGAAGACTTGTTAAATTGTTGGTCCATATTTAACCTTATTAGTGAAGGGTATGATATAGTTGGGCTTGATCGACTATAGCTTTTTTACTAGTTTTTTTTATTGCTATTTTTTCGAGCAGAAATAAAAGTAATTTTTTGCCTTTAATTTTATCGATAAAAATAACAGTTATTTTTGACTTTTATTTTTTCGAGCATGAATAAAATTTATTTTTTGACTTTTACTTTTTCGAGCAGAAATAAAAGTTATTTTTTTACTTATATTTTTTCGAGCAGAAATAAAAGTTATTTTTGTTAAAATTCATGATAAATTCAATAAAACATTTTTCAAACAAAGATAATTTTTCAGTGAAAATAATTTGATATGGGCAAATCCTGCATGACGGACGATACATTTGTACAGGTTTTGTTGTACTTAAATAAATACCATTGTCGTTTTAGACAAGATATCTTTGCACAGATTACAACAAATAGTATTAGCCCATCAATTGTGCTATCGAATGGCGTTTGTTAACATACTTGTTTTGGAAGGAAAAGATATTCGCCTTTAAAGTGCTGTGACGGACGCAACAAAAAATGGAAGTGACTTTTTTCAAGACGTATTTCTATAAATTTGATCAAATCGGTTATAGTAATAAAAAACTTGTAAATATATTGAAGATAGAGGAAAATCAGAGGATTACAAAACAGCTTTTATAAAATATTTTTAAGTTTCCGGTTTCACCAAAACTCCATAAATGTACTGTTGCGGACGCTATTTGACGGATGATACAGTTTTTACGACGATACATGTTTTTTATTAGGAAAAAATTCATATTTAATATTTTTTTAAGGATTCGTAAATCAGTGAAAATAATGGTTTTATTTGGTCCCGAATTTCATCTTCTTCCTTTTCATGTTCGCGGTTAAAATACGATTTTTGGGCACAATTTAATATTTCACAAAACGTCCAAATACATATATTTATTTAAAGTTTCATACTTTTTACATCTTATTTTTCATCGCAGGAATGCTGCGGCTAGCTGTTAGAGCGTCCCAAAAATAAAAAAAAATTTGAATTTCAAAATCATCAAATTTGCCCCACTGTATATTTTTTTAACACCTAATATCTTAAATTTAATCTGTGAATATAGACAGTGTTATTGCTTTATGAATAAGACAGACATGTGTTTGTAAATTTTGTATTATATAAATATTATTTTGTAAAGAATATATACTGTGAAGGACGCTATACACTTTTCTTTACATATTATTTTGTAAAATCTTATATTCTTAAACGAACAATAATTGTAAGTATCTATACCCACTGTCCAAATATTATCAAAATCGTTAGAACGATAGTTTTTTTGGTACCTTTTTAACCCACTCTTATATTTTAAACTAAAGAATATAGAGAGAAACTTTGTACTGAAATCAATAGATGTAAAAGAAACATGAAACAAAAAAGGGATAAAATGATAACTTAACATCTCCAAAGTAATATGATTAGGAACATTATGCTAACTGTTTTTTAATAAAATGTACCGAATTCAATTAGCACCAAAAAAGTACCAAATATGCATATGGAACTTTTATATATATATATATATAAATATATATATATATATATAGAATGGCTATCTCGAAAACGGCTCTAACGATTTTGATAATATTTGGACAGTGGGTATCTTTTGTATAGGTCGAAGAAGAAGGGACTTTTGGAACTTTTGCCTCTAAGAGGGTAAAAACGGGTAAAAAGGGAAAAAAATCGAAAACGCTATATCTCCTAAAGTAATAGGTATAGAAACAAAATTAAAATTACGTTTTAAACAGCTATGAAAATAAGCGGACAGGTGTTTGGTACTTTTTGAAACTATGTCCAATAGGGGGTAAAAAAGGGTGAAAATAGTTTTTTTGGTACCTTTTTAACCCACTCTTATATTTTAAACTAAAGAATATAGAGAGAAACTTTGTACTGAAATCAATAGATGTAAAAGAAACATGAAACAAAAAAGGGATAAAATGATAACTTAACATCTCCAAAGTAATATGATTAGGAACATTATGCTAACTGTTTTTTAATAAAATGTACCGAATTCAATTAGCACCAAAAAAGTACCAAATATGCATATGGAACTTTTAGAAATTGGGGAATAAAAAAGGGGATAAATTAGTATTATTTTAAACAAATCAATGTTTGTCTGTATGTATGTTCTTTATAGAATAGTAAACTGTGAATTTGATCATGTTATGCTCTTTAGCGAAGATGTTGCGGATAAGCCGGCGAAGGTTTTTAAGATGATAAGACTAATTTCCGACAGATGGCGCCACTGAAAATTACTAAAACTTAATTAAATCGTAATCTGTACATTTAATCATGCTACAATCTTTAGCAAAGTTGTTGCACATGAGCCGTCGAAGGTTTCCTAGTTGGTATGAAGAAATTTCGACAGGTGGCGCCACTGAAATTAACTCAAAGTCAATTTAATCGTAAGCTGTACATTTAATCATGCTATAATCTTCAGCAAAGTTGTTACGGATAAGCCGAAGAAGGTTTATGAATTGGAATGAGCAAAGTCCGACAGGTGGCGCCACAGAAAATTACTCAAAGTGAATTAAATCGTAAACTGTGCATTTGATCATGTTATAATCATAAGCAAAGTTGTTACGAATAAGCAGACAAAGGTTTCTTATATGGTATGAACACTTCAGGTGGCGCCACTGCAAACTACTGAAAATGAATTAAATCGTAAACTGTGCATTTGATCAGACTATAATCTTTAGTAAAGTTGTTGCGCATGAGTCGACGGATGTTTCTGTTGGTATGAATAATTACCAAAATTATTAAAATGAGTTAAACTGTAAACTATGCAAACTATGTGTTGGTCGGACAAAATAAGTAAAATAATTCAAAATTAACTGAATATTTGTACAATATCTTTCCTCTAAATTTAATTTAGCACTTTATAATATAAAATATATAAAAACTTTATAATTTGCCTCAAAATGCTTACCATAAACCTCCGAGCAAGGCTCGGTCAACCAGGTACTGCTATATAAACATCTATATATTTTTAGCCTAATGTTAAGCTTAGTATAAGTTCTCTTTACGAACCAAGTTCATTTGGAGAAAAAAGAAAAATTGCACTAGTCAAATTAAAAAAAAAAACCTTTATTTCTGTGACGGACGCTATACACTGTGAACCGTTTTTTACTTGACGTTATTTATATCACTCCAATTACTTTGGATAAGGTCTTTTACGTCTAGTTATATAAAATTAAGCAGACTTTGAGCCCCTACTAAAACTTGATACCTAAATGGTTGTTTTTGCGATTTTTATGAACTTTTAAAAAACCTATTATTTTAAGAAATGAATAAAAATTCGAGATGGGTTCAAATAAAGACCTGTCATTCACGAAGAGACCAATCAAAAATTGTATCCATTAAATATTCAAAAGGATAACTTTTTCCATAAACAGAAATATGTGATTTTAAAATTTTGTCCTTGGCTTAATGTTTTTCAGATTTGCCCATATCTAAAATTGAAAACACTACAGATAACATATGGTTTTCAATTTGAACAATAAATGTTCAATATTAGTTTGGCTGTAATTGTCAATTCCTTGTAGAATATAATTTCTGGACATTTTAAACATTCAAAGTGTTGCCCAATTTAATATGATTTTTCATTTAATTCAAAATTTCTACATTCAAAGTTTTTTTGCTTTAAGTCCATTATAACAATGTTCGACATTTTCATACACAATATAACACCAAACCCGAAAAAAATACTGAATGTGAAAAAATTAGAAGAAAATCGAGACAACGAAAAAAAAAAACAAGTAAGAAAGCGCTATAGTAGGTCAAGCCGACCAAACGATACCCTTCACCACTAAGGTCAAAGGTGTTATTTTTCCTGTGTAAAGACAAATATTTGCTAAATTTTGCCATCATACAAAAATTTTCTCAAAACTTATATGTTCAACCTGTTTCCGTCATTTGGACTTATATGAGAGCTAGGGTCAAATGTGGACCGATTATCTCGAAATTTGGCAGATTGATTACAGTTGTTACAAAAATTATGTATGCAAAAAATAGACTCAAAATTTCCATTATCTTTAGATTTACGAGCGTTTTAGTGATTTTTTGTCTCATTTAGTGCGTTTTTAAAGAAGAATTTGTATGGGAGCTATGGTCAAATGTGAACCGATTTCAACAAAATTTGGTATAGTGATTTCAGTTGACATAAGTAGTATTTGTTTTAAATTTCATGAAAAAATATTGATATTTGAGGCCAATATAGCAATTCCGGGAAGTGGGACCTAAGGGAGGTACCATAAATAATGGACCGATTTTGACCAATTTCAATAGCCATGGTCCCATTATCAAAAAAATGATCTGTGCTAAATTTCATCAAATTATCTTTAGAATTGCGACCTGTAGTTTGATTACAAGGTTTACATGGGGGTCCAGCCAGCCAGACGGACGGACGGACGGACGGACATCGTTAAATCGACTCAGAAAGTGATTCTAAGCCTATTGGTATACTAAAAGGTGGGTCTAAGACAAATATTTCTATGCGTTACAAACATCAGCACAAACTTATAATACCCTTTCCACCTATGGTGGTGAAGGGTATAATGACAAAAGATACAAAACGTAGGTAGTAAATTGTGTATAAAGAAAATTTGAAACCATTTGAAAATCATTTAAACTATTTACAATTTGCCATCATCACGACATTTAAGAAAACAGCAACTTTTAATGCAAAAATTGTACGTGCAGATATTTAAAGTCGAGTGCCAGTGAAAAGGGACAAGGGCGTGGGTAAGAAAGGGGGTAAAAAGGTACTTAAAAAACCTCATAATAATTAACATGAAGAATTTAAAATTTTAAGTATTTCCTGACTTATTTTCTTAATATAGGTACTCCCCCCAGAATTATCTAAAAACCTACACCCCTGTCTTTCCCTCAAACTCTATAGCTAGTAGTAGTTTCAATATAAACTTATTCATGGAAGATGACGACTAATCGTTCGTTTAGCTTCAACTATTGCTGATTTTTTATAGTTTATTCCTTCTTCCTCCTCTGCCTTAAAATGAGTCTTTAAAATAACTTTAAAAGGGTTTCTTTTTTTAAATGTTTTAAAACTTAAGTAATTCTTTTATAAGCGTCTCAAAGCAAAAAAAAACTTCAGCAAAACATTTGCTGTTTTTAAGTGCCTTTTGTGTTCATACTGATTTTTTTCTTCTTTAGCTTCAACTCATTTTGTGGTATTTGAACTGATTGTAAGTGCCTGTACTTAAGTCAAAATGTAATATGACTTACATTTTGCAAAAACATAGAAAAAGCCACCAAAAACAACGAAACGAAGAAAAAAACATTTGAAAAACTTAACAACTCTTTAAGGGGGTTTTGTATTTTGAAAACAATATAATACTGAAAAACAAAATCGGGGTTAAAGGTCAATATGATTTGAAGTTGAGCTTTTTGTTTTTTAAATAATGATTTCCATTCATTGTTTTCAGTCAACGAAATAAAATGGTAATTTTTTAAGTTTTAAATTATAGAAAAACTTAATTTTTTCTAAAGAAAAACTTAATTTTTTCTAAAGAAAAACTTAATTTTTTCTATAGAAAAAACTTAATTTTTTCTATAGAAAAAACTTAATTTTTTCTATAGAAAAACTATAGAAAAACTTCATTTTTTCTATAGAAAAACTTCATTTTTTCTATAGAAAAACTTCATTTTTTCTATAGAAAAACTTCATTTTTTCTATAGAAAAACTTCATTTTTTCTATAGAAAAACTTCATTTTTTCTATAGAAAAACTTCATTTTTTCTATAGAAAAACTTCATTTTTTTTATAGAAAAACTTCATTTTTTCTATAGAAAAACTTCATTTTTTCTATAGAAAAACTTCATTTTTTCTATAGAAAAACTTCATTTTTTCTATAGAAAAACTTCATTTTTTCTATAGAAAAACTTCATTTTTTCTATAGAAAAACTTCATTTTTTCTATAGAAAAACTTCATTTTTTCTATAGATAAACTTCATTTTTTCTATAGAAAAACTTCATTTTTTCTATAGAAAAACTTCATTTTTTCTATAGAAAAACTTCATTTTTTCTATAGAAAAACTTCATTTTTTCTATAGAAAAACTTCATTTTTTCTATAGAAAAACTTCATTTTTTCTATAATGCATTTTTTTTATAGAAAAATATAAGTTTTTCTATAGAAAAATATAAGTTTTTCTATAGAAAAATATAAGTTTTTCTATAGAAAAATATAAGTTTTTCTATAGAAAAATATAAGTTTTTCTATAGAAAAATATAAGTGTTTCTATAGAAAAATATACGTTTTTCTATAGAAAAATATAAGTTTTTCTATAGAAAAATATATGTTTTTCTATAGAAAAATATAAGTTTTTCTATAGAAAAAATTAAGTTTTTCTATAGAAAAAATGAAGTTTTTCTATAGAAAAAATGAAGTTTTTCTATAGAAAAAATGAAGTTTTTCTATAGAAAAAATGAAGTTTTTCTATAGAAAAAATGAAGTTTTTCTATAGAAAAAATGAAGTTTTTCTATAGAAAAAATGAAGTTTTTCTATAGAAAAAATGAAGTTTTTCTATAGAAAAAATGAAGTTTTTCTATAGAAAAAATGAAGTTTTTCTATAGAAAAAATGAAGTTTTTCTATAGAAAAAATGAAGTTTTTCTATAGAAAAAATTAAGTTTTTCTATAGAAAAAATTAAGTTTTTCTATAGAAAAAATTAAGTTTTTCTATAGAAAAAATTAAGTTTTTCTATAGAAAAAATTAAGTTTTTCTATAGAAAAAATGAAGTTTTTCTATGGAAAAAATGAAGTTTTTCTATAGAAAAAATGAAGTTTTTCTATAGAAAAAATGAAGTTTTTCTATGGAAAAAATGAAGTTTTTCTATAGAAAAAATGAAGTTTTTCTATAGAAAAAATGAAGTTTTTCTATAGAAAAAATGAAGTTTTTCTATAGAAAAAATGAAGTTTTTCTATAGAAAAAATGAAGTTTTTCTATAGAAAAAATGAAGTTTTTCTATAGAAAAAATGAAGTTTTTCTATAGAAAAAATGAAGTTTTTCTATAGAAAAAATGAAGTTTTTCTATAGAAAAAATGAAGTTTTTCTATAGAAAAAATGAAGTTTTTCTATAGAAAAAATGAAGTTTTTCTATAGAAAAAATGAAGTTTTTCTATAGAAAAAATGAAGTTTTTCTATAGAAAAAATGAAGTTTTTCTATAGAAAAAATGAAGTTTTTCTATAGAAAAAATGAAGTTTTTCTATAGAAAAAATGAAGTTTTTCTATAGAAAAAATGAAGTTTTTCTATAGAAAAAATGAAGTTTTTCTATAGAAAAAATGAAGTTTTTCTATAGAAAAAATGAAGTTTTTCTATAGAAAAAATGAAGTTTTTCTATAGAAAAAATGAAGTTTTTCTATAGAAAAAATGAAGTTTTTCTATAGAAAAAATGAAGTTTTTCTATAGAAAAAATGAAGTTTTTCTATAGAAAAAATGAAGTTTTTCTATAGAAAAAATAAAGTTTTTCTATAGAAAAAATGAAGTTTTTCTATAGAAAAAATGAAGTTTTTCTTTAGAAAAATTTGGTTTGCTTGAGGATCTTGAGTTCAGTTGGTACAGCCCTGGTTAACCCCTATTCTTAATTTGAATTTTTCTGTCTAAAACAAGTGCTTTGCTGCCAAAAAATTGAAAGAAAAACTATACTTTTTGCTTTCCTAAAACTATTATTTAAATTGGTTTATTTCATAATTTTAAAACATAGAAATACATATACGAAATCATAGAACCAAAATAATATTTATGCTGGTCATATTTATTTATGAATAATTTTCTTCTTTTTTTTTTGTTAATAATTGTAATTCAAAAATATTTAAAAATACATTCATACCTTTCACATTCGAACACATACATACAGGTTGGCTGAAATATGCTAACGTTTATACGTGTATGTTTGTGTGTAGACTCATAAATGTATGAAGGTAGTATATAAATCTAATTAGTAAATTATCTGAAGCGTGAAATTGAAAAATATGTATTTCTCTCACAATTTTCACATTTATTATGAAAAAGATAAAAATTGCCGAAACCGCTATATAAAAATTTTACAATTTCCACACGCATCCAAACATTGTCATTTACATACAAAACTCAAAAAAAAAAGTAAAAATAAAAATGACCATTAAATACTTTTTTATATTTTTTTATTTGTATATTTTTGTTGAATTTCAAATGCATTGAAGTGTAAGTTTTGGAAATAAATAAAACTATCAAATAATAACAAAAACATTAAATAAATTTTAAAAAAATGTTTTATAAATGCACAAAAAATAGAAATTAATTTATAAAATACACACAATTTGGTTTCAAAATTTGCAAAACTAATTTTTAATTAGATTTTTTTTGCCATAAATCTAAATATTTATTATTTCAGTTAAAATTTAATAAAAATCTAATTAAAGTGAGAATACGTGATACTGCCCAAAAATAGAGCATAATTTTGTGGGCGCCTTCAAACAGGCAATATGAAATCACCTCATAAAATAAATCTTTCGATAATTTTTCTATAGAAAAATATTTCTATAGAAAAATATTTCTATAGAAAAATATTTCTAACGAAAATTTTTCTATAGAAAAATATTTCTAACGAAAATTTTTCTATAGAAAAATATTTCTAACGAAAATTTTTCTATAGAAAAATATTTCTAACGAAAATTTTTCTATAGAAAAATATTTCTAACGAAAATTTTTCTATAGAAAAATATTTCTAACGAAAATTTTTCTATAGAAAAATATTTCTAACGAAAATTTTTCTATAGAAAAATATTTCTAACGAAAATTTTTCTATAGAAAAATATTTCTAACGAAAATTTTTCTATAGAAAAATATTTCTAACGAAAATTTTTCTATAGAAAAATATTTCTAACGAAAATTTTTCTATAGAAAAATATTTCTAACGAAAATTTTTCTATAGAAAAATATTTCTAACGAAAATTTTTCTATAGAAAAATATTTCTAACGAAAATTTTTCTATAGAAAAATATTTCTAACGAAAATTTTTCTATAGAAAAATATTTCTAACGAAAATTTTTCTATAGAAAAATATTTCTAACGAAAATTTTTCTATAGAAAAATATTTCTAACGAAAATTTTTCTATAGAAAAATATTTCTAACGAAAATTTTTCTATAGAAAAATATTTCTAACGAAAATTTTTCTATAGAAAAATATTTCTAACGAAAATTTTTCTATAGAAAAATATTTCTAACGAAAATTTTTCTATAGAAAAATATTTCTAACGAAAATTTTTCTATAGAAAAATATTTCTAACGAAAATTTTTCTATAGAAAAATATTTCTAACGAAAATTTTTCTATAGAAAAATATTTCTAACGAAAATTTTTCTATAGAAAAATATTTCTAACGAAAATTTTTCTATAGAAAAATATTTCTAACGAAAATTTTTCTATAGAAAAATATTTCTAACGAAAATTTTTCTATAGAAAAATATTTCTAACGAAAATTTTTCTATAGAAAAATATTTCTAACGAAAATTTTTCTATAGAAAAATATTTCTAACGAAAATTTTTCTATAGAAAAATATTTCTAACGAAAATTTTTCTATAGAAAAATATTTCTAACGAAAATTTTTCTATAGAAAAATATTTCTAACGAAAATTTTTCTATAGAAAAATATTTCTAACGAAAATTTTTCTATAGAAAAATATTTCTAACGAAAATTTTTCTATAGAAAAATATTTCTAACGAAAATTTTTCTATAGAAAAATATTTCTAACGAAAATTTTTCTATAGAAAAATATTTCTAACGAAAATTTTTCTATAGAAAAATATTTCTAACGAAAATTTTTCTATAGAAAAATATTTCTAACGAAAATTTTTCTATAGAAAAATATTTCTAACGAAAATTTTTCTATAGAAAAATATTTCTAACGAAAATTTTTCTATAGAAAAATATTTCTAACGAAAATTTTTCTATAGAAAAATATTTCTAACGAAAATTTTTCTATAGAAAAATATTTCTAACGAAAATTTTTCTATAGAAAAATATTTCTAACGAAAATTTTTCTATAGAAAAATATTTCTAACGAAAATTTTTCTATAGAAAAATATTTCTAACGAAAATTTTTCTATAGAAAAATATTTCTAACGAAAATTTTTCTATAGAAAAATATTTCTAACGAAAATTTTTCTATAGAAAAATATTTCTAACGAAAATTTTTCTATAGAAAAATATATCTAACGAAAATTTTTCTATAGAAAAATATTTCTAACGAAAATTTTTCTATAGAAAAATATTTCTAACGAAAATTTTTCTATAGAAAAATATTTCTAACGAAAATTTTTCTATAGAAAAATATTTCTAACGAAAATTTTTCTATAGAAAAATATTTCTAACGAAAATTTTTCTATAGAAAAATATTTCTAACGAAAATTTTTCTATAGAAAAATATTTCTAACGAAAATTTTTCTATAGAAAAATATTTCTAACGAAAATTTTTCTATAGAAAAATATTTCTAACGAAAATTTTTCTATAGAAAAATATTTCTAACGAAAATTTTTCTATAGAAAAATATTTCTAACGAAAATTTTTCTATAGAAAAATATTTCTAACGAAAATTTTTCTATAGAAAAATATTTCTAACGAAAATTTTTCTATAGAAAAATATTTCTAACGAAAATTTTTCTATAGAAAAATATTTCTAACGAAAATTTTTCTATAGAAAAATATTTCTAACGAAAATTTTTCTATAGAAAAATATTTCTAACGAAAATTTTTCTATAGAAAAATATTTCTAACGAAAATTTTTCTATAGAAAAATATTTCTAACGAAAATTTTTCTATAGAAAAATATTTCTAACGAATATTTTTCTATAGAAAAATATTTCTAACGAAAATTTTTCTATAGAAAAATATTTCTAACGAAAATTTTTCTATAGAAAAATATTTCTAACGAAAATTTTTCTATAGAAAAATATTTCTAACGAAAATTTTTCTATAGAAAAATATTTCTAACGAAAATTTTTCTATAGAAAAATATTTCTAACGAAAATTTTTCTATAGAAAAATATTTCTAACGAAAATTTTTCTATAGAAAAATATTTGTAACGAAAATTTTTCTATAGAAAAATATTTCTGACGAAAATTTTTCTATAGAAAAATATTTCTAACGAAAATTTTTCTATAGAAAAATATTTCTATCGAAAATTTTTCTATAGAAAAATATTTCTAACGAAAATTTTTCTATAGAAAAATATTTCTATCGAAAATTTTTCTATAGCAAAATATTTCTATCGAAAATTTTTGTGTAGAAAAATATTTCTACCGAAAATTATTAATTAATTATTAATTAATTATTAATATTTCTATCGAACATTTTTCTATAGAAACATATTTTTATTAAAAATTAATTTTGCAGCGAAACAGTTGTTTCCGAAAATTCTCTTATTGAATTTTTTAATAGAAAACTGTTATACTCAAACATTATTATATAGAAAACTCTTATACTTAAAATGTTTGTACAGAAAATTGTTACACAAGAACATTTTGCTATAATAAACTATTATACTCTAACATTTTGCTATGGTAAACTGTTATACAACAAAAAATTTATATAGAAAACTGTTATACTCGAAAATGTTTTAAAACAAAACTGTTATACTTGAAAATTTTTCAAAATAAATCTATTATACGAAAACGTTTTTCTATATAAAACTGATGTACTTAAAGTCATTTCTCAAAAAACTGTTTTAGTTAAACAGTTTATTACAAATAACTGTTATACTGGAATATTTTTTTAATAGAAACTTTTATAATCGAACATTTGTTTATAGAAAACAATCATACACGAACATTTTTTTATAAAAAATGTTACACACTATTTTTGCAAAATTTTTTTATGGAAAACTGTTATACTTGAAGTTTGTCTGTTAATTTGTTTTTTAGAAAACTGTTATACTCGAATATTTTTCAAGACAAAACTGTTATACTTGAAAATTATTCAATGTAAAATGACATTTTCTATATAAAACTGATATACTTAAGGTCTCTTCACCAAAAACTATTTTACTTAAACACTTTTCTATCGATAACTGTTATACTGAAATATTTTTCTACAGAATCTTTTATAATGGAACATTTGTCTAAAGAAACCAATCATATACGAACATTTTTTTTAAGAAATCTGTCTAATAATTTTTTTTTCTTTCGGTTGTTTAAAGTTTTTTCTTTTAAAATTTGTATACCCTTCACCGCCATAGGTGGAAAGGGTATTATAAGTTTGTGCTGATGTATGTAACGCAACGAAATATTTGTCTTATACCCATTAGTATACTAATAGGCTTAGAATCACTTTCTGATATTTGACCATAGCTCCCATACAAACTTTTCTGTCAAAACGCACTAAATGAGACAAAAAATCACTAAAATGCTCGTAAATGATGTGAATTTTGAGTTTATTTTTTGCATACATAATTTTTGTGAAATATGTAATCAACTTGCCAAATTTCTAGATAATCGGTTCACATTTGACCCTAGCTCTCATATAAGTCCAAATGACGGAAACAGCTTAAATATAAAAGTTTTGGGAAAATGTTTGTATAATGGCAAAATTTAGCAAATATTTGTCTTTATACAGGAAAAATAACACCTTTGACCTTAGTGGTGAAGGGTATCGTATGGTCGGCTTGACCGACTATAGAGCTTTCTTACTTGTTTTTTCTATAGAAAAACTAATTTTTTCTAAAGAAAAACTAATTTTTTCTATAGAAAAACTAATTTCTTCTATAGAAAAACTAATTTTTTCTATAAAAAACTAATTTTTTCTATAGAAAAACTAATTTTTCTATAGAAAAACTAATTTTTTCTATAAAAAAACTAATTTTTTCTATAGAAAAACTAATTTCTTCTATAGAAAAACTAATTTTTCTATAGAAAAACTAATTTTTTCTATAAAAAAAACTAATTTTTTCTATAGAAAAACTAATTTTTTCTATAGAAAAACTAATTTTTTCTATAGAAAAACTAATTTTTTCTATAGAAAAACTAATTTTTTCTATAGACAAACTAATTTTTTCTATAGAAAAACTAATTTTTTCTATAGAAAAACTAATTTTTTCTATAGAAAAACTAATTTTTTCTATAGAAAAACTAATTTTTTCTATAGAAAAACTAATCTTTTCTATAGAAAAACTAATTTTTTCTATAGAAAAACTAATTTTTTCTATAGAAAAACTAATTTTTTCTATAGAAAAACTAATTTTTTCTATAGAAAAACTAATTTTTTCCATAGAAAAACTAATTTTTTCTATAGAAAAACTAATTTTTTCTATAGAAAAACTATTTTTTTCTATAGAAAAACTCATTTTTTCTATAGAAAAACTAATTTTTTCTATAGAAAAACTAATTTTTTCTATAGAAAAACTAATTTTTTCTATAGAAAAACTAATTTTTTCTATAGAAAAACTAATTTTTTCTATAGAAAAACTAATTTTTTCTATAGAAAAACAAATTTTTTCTATAGAAAAACTAATTTTTTCTATAGAAAAACTAATTTTTTCTATAGAAAAACTAATTTTTTCTATAGAAAAACTAATTTTTTCTATAGAAAAACTAATTTTTTCTATAGAAAAACTAATTTTTTCTATAGAAAAACTAATTTTTTCTATAGAAAAACTAATTTTTTCTATAGAAAAACTAATTTTTTCTATAGAAAAACTAATTTTTTCTATAGAAAAACTAATTTTCTATAGAAAAACTAATTTTTTCTATAGAAAAACTAATTTTTTCTATAGAAAAACTAATTTTTTCTATAGAAAAACTAATTTTTTCTATAGAAAAACTAATTTTTTCTATAGAAAAAACTAATTTTTTCTATAGAAAAACTATTTTTTTCTATAGAAAAACTAATTTTTTCTATAGAAAAACTAATTTTTTCTATAGAAAAACTAATTTTTTCTATAGAAAAACTAATTTTTTCTATAGAAAAACTAATTTTTTCTATAGAAAAACTAATTTTTTCTATAGAAAAACTAATTTTTTCTATAGAAAAACTAATTTTTTCTATAGAAAAACTAATTTTTTCTATAGAAAAACTAATTTTTTCTATAGAAAAACTAATTTTTTCTATAGAAAAACTAATTTTTTCTATAGAAAAACTAATTTTTTCTATAGAAAAACTAATTTTTTCTATAGAAAAACTAATTTTTTCTATAGAAAAACTAATTTTTCTATAGAAAAATTAATTTTTTCTATATAAAAACTAATTTTTTCTAAAGAAAAACTAATTTTTTCTATAGAAAAACTAATTTCTTCTATAGAAAAACTAATTTTTTCTATAGAAAAACTAATTTTTTCTATAGAAAAACTAATTTTTTCTATAGAAAAACTAATTTTTTCTATAGAAAAACTAATTTTTCTATACAAAAACTAATTTTTTCTATAGAAAAACTAATTTTTTCTATAGAAAAACTAATTTTTTCTATAGAAAAACTAATTTTTTCTATAGAAAAACTAATTTTTTCTATAGAAAAACTAATTTTTTCTATAGAAAAACTAATTTTTTCTATAGAAAAACTAATTTTTTCTATAGAAAAACTAATTTTTTCTATAGAAAAACTAATTTCTTCTAAAGAAAAAACTAATTTTTTCTATAGAAAAACTATTTTTTTCTATAGAAAAACTAATTTTTTCTATAGAAAAACTAATTTTTTCTATACAAAAACTAATTTTTTCTATACAAAAACTAATTTTTTCTATAGAAAAACTAATTTTTTCTATAGAAAAACTAATTTTTTCTATAGAAAAACTAATTTTTTCTATAGAAAAACTAATTTTTTCTATAGAAAAACTAATTTTTTCTATAGAAAAACTAATTTTTTCTATAGAAAAACTAATTTTTTCTATAGAAAAACTAATTTTTTCTATAGAAAAACTAATTTTTTCTATAGAAAAACTAATTTTTTCTATAGAAAAACTAATTTTTTCTATAGAAAAACTAATTTTTTCTATAGAAAAACTAATTTTTTCTATAGAAAAACTAATTTTTTCTATAGAAAAACTAATTTTTTCTATAGAAAAACTAATTTTTTCTATAGAAAAACTAATTTTTTCTATAGAAAAACTAATTTTTTCTATAGAAAAACTAATTTTTTCTATAGAAAAACTAATTTTTTCTATAGAAAAACTAATTTTTTCTATAGAAAAACTAATTTTTTCTATAGAAAAACTAATTTTTTCTATAGAGAAACTAATTTTTTCTATAGAAAAACTAATTTTTTCTATAGTAAAACTAATTTTTTCTATAGAAAAACTAATTTTTTCTATAGAAAAACTAATTTTTTCTATAGAAAAACTAATTTTTTCTATAGAAAAACTAATTTTTTCTATAGAAAAACTAATTTTTTCTATAGAAAAACTAATTTTTTCTATAGAAAAACTAATTTTTTCTATAGAAAAACTAATTTTTTCTATAGAAAAACTAATTTTTTCTATAGAAAAACTAATTTTTTTTATAGAAAAACTAATTTTTTCTATAGAAAAACTAATTTCTTCTAAAGAAAAACTAATTTTTTCTATAGAAAAACTATTTTTTTCTATAGAAAAACTAATTTTTTCTATAGAAAAACTAATTTTTTCTATAGAAAAACTAATTTTTTCTATAGAAAAACTAATTTTTTCTATAGAAAAACTAATTTTTTCTATAGAAAAACTAATTTTTTCTATAGAAAAACTAATTTTTTCTATAGAAAAAAGGGTATTGTTTGGTCGGTCTTCACCGACTATAGCACTTTCTTACTTATTTTTAAGAATAGTGTTAAACACTTTTTATAAAACATTTTTTCTATAGAAAACTGTTATACTTGAAATTTGTCTGACAAATTTTTTCTCTTCTGCTGTTTAAAGTTTCTTTCTTTTATATTTTTTTTAATGTCTTTTTGTTTTGAATCCTCTAATAAACATTTGAACTTTATAATAACTAGGACACAAATCCTATTGTTTTGAAAAATCAAAAAAAAGTTTTTTTAAAACTTCTTGTAACAAAAGATTTTTTCTTGTGGAAAAAAAAACTAACAAAAATTTTCCCTAATTTGTTTATGTTTAATTTTTTATATGAATGAGGTCTTGAACTTTTCTTTGTTTTCAAATGTTTTTTCCTCTGTTTCTTCTAAATACTAAAAATGTTTGAAAACGAAACTCTTTTTTTTTTGTCGGATGGCGGTAACAAAAACTTTCATTCGTTTAAGGTTTTGGCATATAATTATGAGCACTAGACAATATGAACAGTCGGTCTATAGCACAAGAAAAAAAATGGCAAATGCCTTGATGTTGTTGGAATATGTTGCAAAATTTGCTGCCACAGACGGTCACATTTTCGATTGGCAACAATAAGTTGTAGTCGTGTCATGTAGCGCTTTAGTTTTTAATGGTCATGATGGGATTTTTTCTATAACTTTTTCTACATTTTCTATTTATTTTTTGCGAATTATTTTAACATTTGTTTGTTACTCCGTATGATTACTGTTCAATAACTTTAATAGTTATGACTCTTTGCCTGATGCGGCTGCTTCTGCTGATCTTGCCATAATAAAAGTTAAATTTTTATTGATATTTGCTACCAAATCAACTAAATAGTTAAAGCTTCTCTAACAAATATTTTAGCAAGTTAGCGCAAAAAAAAGTTGCAATAGCATAAACAATTTTACAATTAAAGTAACATTTTTCTTTGAGTAAAGGGAGAAACTGATCGGCCATAAACTCAAATTATTAAAAAAAAAAGAATCTTTGAATTACAAAGTAAAAAGGTCACGATCTTTAACATGTTTAAGGAGAAATTATTTAAGAAGTTAAACAAAAAATATCAAAAATATTTTTGATTGTTAAAATTAAAAAATGGGGTCAGCTTCCGGATTTTCTACGTTTATTCTTCAGAAAATTAGTTAAAATATTTTTTTATCTTATATTCTTAAACGAGCAATAATTGTATATATTTGTATATATATATATATATATATATATATATGTATATATATATATATATATATATATATATATATATATATATACACATATATATAGAAAGGCCTTTTTAACCCACTCTTATATTTTAAACTAAAGAATATAGAAAGAAACTTTGTACTGCAATTAATAGATGTAAAAGAAACATGAAACACGTATTTGGTACTTTTTTTGATTTTGGAGCCAAAATGGGTAAAAAGGGATAAAATGATAACATCTCCAAAGTAATATGAATAGGAACATTATACATTATGCTAACTGCGTTTTAATAAAATGTACCGAATTCAATTGGCTCCAAAAAAGTACCAAATATGCATATGGAACTTTTAGAAATTAGGGAATAAAAAGGGGGAAAAATTAGTATTATTTTAAACAAATGAATGTTTGTCTGTATGTATGTTCTTTATAGAATAGTAAACTGTGAATTTGATTGTGTTATGCTCTTTAGCGAAGATGTTGCGGATAAGCCGGCGAAGGTTTTTAAGTTGATAAGACTAATTTCTGACAGATGGCGCCACTGAAAATTACAAAAAATTAATTAAATCGTAAACTGTACATTTGATCATGATATGATCTTTAGCAAAGTTGTATCGCATGAGCCGGCGAAGGCTTTTTAGTTGGTATGAACAATTTCCGACAGGTGACGCTACAGAAACTTACTC
Organism: Stomorhina lunata; assembly: GCA_933228675.1. Lineage (NCBI taxonomy): Eukaryota > Metazoa > Arthropoda > Insecta > Diptera > Rhiniidae > Stomorhina > Stomorhina lunata. The sequence goes on from OW121744.1 coordinate 93,845,690, forward strand.
AAAGTCAATTTAATCGTAATCTGTACATTTAATCGTGCTACAATCTTTAGCAAAGTTCATGTTATAATTATAAGCAAAGTTGTTACGAATAAGCAGACAAAGGTTTATGGTATGAACAACTTCAGGTGGCGCCACTGCAAACTACTCAAAATGAATTAAATCGTAAACTGTGCATTTGACAAGACTATAATCTTTAGCAAAGTTGTTGCGCATGAGTCGACGGATGTTTCTGTTGGTATGAATAATTTCCAAAATTATAAAAATGAGTTAAACTGTAAACTATGCAAACTATCTGTTGGTCGGACAAAATAAATAAAATAATTCAAAATTAACTGAATATTTGTACAATGTCTTTCCTCTAAATTTATTTTAGCACTTTATAATATAAAATATATAAAAACTTTAAAATTTGCCTCAAAATGCTTATCTTAAAGCTCCGAGCAAGGCTCGGTCAACCAGGTACTTTGTTATTACTTGTATAACAGTTAACTTTGAAAAAAAGTTCTAGTATAATACATATAGCAAAATGTTCTAGTATAACAGTTTTCTATACAAACATGTGAGTATATGAGTTTTTTATAGCAAAAGGTTTGAGTATAACAGTTTTGTATTGAGCAATTTCAATAAGAGAATTTGCGGAAACAACAGTCTTTTTTGCAAAATATTCAAGAAAACTGTTTTATGTAGAAGAAACTTCGAATATATCAGTTTTATATGGAAAAATGTCCCAGATGGTCTGGATTTTATTGAAAAATCTATAAGTATAACAGTTTTGTATTGAAAAAATTTCGAGTATAACAGTTTTCTTTAAAAAATTTTCTTGTATAACAGTTGACCATGCAAAAATATTCAAGTATAACAGTTTAGTATAGCAAAATGTTCTAGTTGAACAGTTTTCTGTACAAACATTTTAGGTATATGAGTTTTCTATAGCAAAATGTTTGAGTATTACAGTTTTCTGTTGAACTATTTAAGAAAGAGAATTTTCGGAAACAAGGGTTTTCTTTGGAAAATATTCAAGTATAACAGTTTTCTACAGAAAACTGTTTTTGTAGTATAAACTTTGATTATAACAGTTTTATATAGAAAAAAAATTGTAGTAAACAGTTTTATAACAAAACTTTCCGATTATAAAAGTATTTTTTTTTTATTATTTTTGGTCATAACAGTTTTCTATGCAAAACTTTTCTAGTATAGAAAAATGTTTACGAGTTTTCTATAGTAAAATGTTTGAATATAACAGTTTACTACAAAAAACTGTTCCTGAATTCCTCAAAATGCTTAAGTATAACAGATTTTTAGAAAAATGTTACAGTATATCAGTTTAATATAGCAACATATTCGAATATAACAGTATTCTTTAGTATGTACATGAGTTTTCTACCGAAAAATGTTTGAGTATAAGAGTTTTCTTTTCAAACGTTCGAATAAAATAATTTTCGGGAACAGCTGATTTTTTTCTTTTATGCAAAATGTTTCTATAACAATTTTCTATGGATATTTATTCGAGTTTTACAGTTTTCTAAAGAAAATTAATCGCATAATAAATTTTTTTACATAACTGTTTCTATAGAAAACTATTAGAGTAGAACTTTCTAAATAGAAAATGTATGAGTTGAACAGTTTTTCGAAGTAAGAGCTTTCTTTAGAAAATTGTTCGAAAGAAGAGTTTTCTACAGAAAATTGTTCGACAGAAGAGTTTTCTATAGAAAATTGTTCGACAATAGAGTTTTCTATAGAAAATTGTTCAACAGAAGAGTTTTCTATAGAAAATTGTTCGACAGCAGAGTTTTCTATAGAACATTGTTCGACAGAAGAGTTTTCTATAGAAAATTGTCCGACAGAACCGTTTTCTATAGAAAATTGTACGACATAAGAGTTTTCTGTAAAAAATTGTTCAACAGAAAAGTTTTCTATAGAAAATTGTTCGGACAGAAGAGTTTTCTATAGAAAATTGTTGGACAGAAGAGTTTTCTATAGAAAATTGTTCGACAGAGAAGTTTTCTATAGAAAATTGTTCGACAGAAGAGTTTTCTATAGAAAATTTTTTGACAGAAAAATTTTCTATAGAAAATTGTTCTACAGAAAAATTTTCTATAGAAAATTGTTCGACAGAGAAGTTTTCTATAGAAAATTGTTCGACAGAGAAGTTTTCTATAGAAAATTGTTCGACAGAGAAGTTTTCTATAGAAAATTGTTCGACAGAAGAGTTTTCTATAAGAAATTGTTCGACAGAAGAGTTTTCTATAGAAAATTGTTCGACAGAAGAGTTTTCTATAGAAAATTTTTCGACAGAAGAGTTTTCTATAGAAAATTGTTCGACAGAAGAGTTTTCTATAGAAAATTGTTCGACAGAAGAGTTTTCTATAGAAAATTGTTCGACAGAAGAGTTTTCTATAGAAAATTGTTCGACAGAAGAGTTTTCTATAGAAAATTGTTCGACAGAAGAGTTTTCTATAGAAAATTGTTCGACAGAAGAGTTTTCTATAGAAAATTGTTCGACAGAAGAGTTTTCTATAGAAAATTGTTCGACAGAAGAGTTTTCTTTAGAAAATTGTTCGACAGAAGAGTTTTCTATAGAAAATTGTTCGACAGAAGAGTTTTCTATAGAAAATTGTTCGACAAAAGAGTTTTCTATAGAAAATTGTTCGACAGAAGAGTTTTCTATAGAAAATTGTTCGACAGAAGAGTTTTCTATAGAAAATTGTTCGACAGAAGAGTTTTCTATAGAAAATTGTTCGACAGAAGAGTTTTCTATAGAAAATTGTTCGACAGAAGAGTTTTCCATAGAAAATTGTTCGACAGAAGAGTTTTCTATAGAAAATTGTTCGACAGAAGAGTTTTCTATAGAAAATTGTTCGACAAAAGAGTTTTCTATAGAAAATTGTTCTACAGAAGAGTTTTCTATAGAAAATTGTTCGATAGAAGAGTTTTCTATAGAAAATTGTTTGACAGAAGAGTTTTCTATAGAAAATTGTTGGACAGAAGAGCTTTCTATAGAAAATTGTTCGACAGAAGAGTTTTCTATAGAAAATTGTTCGACAGAAGAGCTTTCTATAGAAAGTTGTTCGACAGAAGAGTTTTCTATAGAAAATTGTTCGACAGAAGAGTTTTCTATAGAAAATTGTTCGACAGAAGAGTTTTCTATAGAAAATTGTTCGACAGAAGAGTTTTCCAAATAAAATTGTTCGACAGAAGAGTTTTCTATAGAAAATTGTTCGACAGAAGAGTTTACTGTAGAAAATTGTTTGACAGAAGAGTTTTCCATAGAAAATTGTTCGACAGAAGAGTTTTCTATAGAAAATTGTTCGACAGAAGAGTTTTCTATAGAAAATTATTCGACAGAAGAGTTTTCTATAGAAAATTGTTCTACAGAAGAGTTTTCTATAGAAAATTGTTCGACAGAAGAATTTTCTATAGAAAATTGTTCGACTGAGGAGTTTTCTATAGAAAATTGTTCGACAGAAGAGTTTTCTATAGAAAATTGTTCGACAGAAGAGCTTTCTTTAGAAAATTGTTCGACAGAAGAGTTTCCTATAGAAAATTGTTCGACAGAAGAGTTTTCTATAGAAAATTGTTCGACAGAAGAGTTTTCTATAGAAAATTGTTCGATAGAAGAGTTTTCTATAGAAAATTGTTTGACAGAAGAGTTTTCTATAGAAAATTGTTGGACAGAAGAGTTTTCTATAGAAAATTGTTCGACAGAAGAGTTTTCTATAGAAAATTGTTCGATAGAAAAGTTTTCTATAGAAAATATAAGGTTTTTACTTTAAAGAATTTGTGAAAGCTTTTTATCAGCTTTCACTTTAAACTCTTTATATGTAAAGAGCTTTTACTTAAAAACAAAAATTTAAATTAAAAAACTTTTAATTTCAAGCTTTTTTAAATGAAATATTTCCTTTAAAAGCTTTTTCCTATTAATATCTTGCCAGGCAGAAAGATTTGGAATTCATTAATTGATTTTTTTCCTAAATAAGTTTTTAAGACTACATTGTAATAAATTTTCAGCAAATCGAAATAATTCGATTATTTTGAGTAATTGAAATACATTTTAGGACAAACATCATGAGTTAAGTAAAAATCAATTTCATTTTAATTTTTATGCAAAACTAAATAAAATACAAAGTCTATCCTATCAGTCGTCTGTCTGTCCATCCATTCAATAGATTCATCTCAAGGCATTCAGACGACAATTGAGGAATTGAGCTTTTCGTTTTCATTGTAAACTTCCTTTTGTTTTTTTTTTTTTTGGTTACTATAAAGAAATGAAATTTATTTAAGGTTTAAAAAGAGTTTTTGTCATTTTTTTTCTGTTGGTTTCTGTAACTGTTGAGTTTCGTTTTTGATTAATTTGCATACGACAAGAAATTCGTGATCTAAATTATTTGGTCTTTAAGGTTCGCATACAATTGTTTTGGCCACAGAGACTCTTTTTAGCAGAGCCACGAATGGCTTAAGTGGCTTTAATATTCAACAAAAAACAAAACAAGACAATACAAAAATTGAAGGAAAATGGAAATAATCCTAAAAAATACCTACCAACACACACTTTACGATTTATTCTTTTTTTTGAGATTTAAGGTTTTCATTTAAGTTGTGAACTAAATTCTGATTTTAGTTATAAGTTCTAGTTTAAAATAAAATACAATGACTTGCCACACAAAGGAATTAAACGTATGAACGAACCACCACAATTCGACTGTCTAATGTTGATGTTGTTTTGTTGCAAACAAATGTTTCGTTTGTGGCAACTGCTAAAAGAAATTCATTATTTTAAATAGGGATCGCCAAAATAGACGTAGACGTCATCATCAACATAATCGTCATCATTAATAGTTGTTAAAACTGCTTTGAAATGTGTACCCTACATTGAGCTTTTTCATTACAAAACTATCATTACATAGTTTTTTCATATAAACAACTGTCGTCTTAAAGCTTTTATAAACAATTTTAAATTTGATAGTTTTATCTGAAAACTTATCATTGAAATCTTGTTGTTTAAAAGCTCTACATTATTATTTATATAAAAACTCTTTTTCAAAAAGAAAAATTATTTGCTTATGATCCAAATCTGTTACATTTATCTATTAAATTACACTGCTCTGCAAAAATTCATTTTTTGTCTTTCCTTTTAATAAAACTATGCGGACTATATGGATCTTGATGCCCTAAACTCAAATCCGTTTTCGGTTTTTCTCCATCAGATCTGGATTTTTTTTTATGGACGTGGCAAATTTTTCCCCTTAAATTAGTCAGGCACGGAGACCTATTTCGTCCTAACTCGAGAACGACTCATCCGATTTTCAAAATTGCAATATTGGGTATCTGCGGTAAATTGATAATAAAACTCACATTTTTAAACCGATTTATAGCTTATTTTATTCTTAAGATATGTAGCTCTTAGAAAAATGTTTAAAATGTTAAAATTTTACTTTATCTTTTTTTTTAATTACATTTTTAACCTGAAAAAAATTACGAATTTCGCACGAAAAAAAATTTTTCTCCATTAATTTCTAAATAACTCCAAAACAATAAGAGATATGGAAAAATTATATTAAACTAAAATGAATGCAATTTTGTTATGCATCTTCAAGTGTTTTAATTTTGAAAATCGGATGAGTTGTTCTCGAGTTAGCACGAAATAGGTCTCCGTACCTGACTAATTTAAGGGGAAAAATTTGCCAAGCACATAAAAAAAATCCAGATATGATGGGAAAAAACCGACAACGGATCTGAGTTTAGCGCATCAAAATACATGTAGTCTATATAATTTTATTAAAAGGAGGATTTGGCTGCAGAGCAGTGTTATCAGACAATTTATTGATAGAAGCCAAAAAATGTTTGTGGGGACAACCAATACCTCGACGCCATCTCTTCCGGGGGAGTATCCCTACTTGTTGACAGATAGAAAACCTCGCATTATTACATATTTAACAAACACAATCTTTACGAATTGTGTTTGTAAGCCAAAGGTAAAAGCTCAGATTAAAAGTTATTGCAATTAAAAGTTTTCACTGAAAACTTGTTATAAAATAAATTTAAATTGATAGTTTAATTTATAAAAAAATGTTGTGTTAAAAGCTTTTTATTCAAAACCTTTTCTATAAAAACATTTTATTAAAAATTTATTTTTTAATAGGAAATTTTACAAAAATTTCTTGTTTTTTATAGGAAATTTTACAAAAATTTCTTGTTTTTTATAGGAAATTTTTCAAAAATTTCTTATTTTTATAGGAAATTTTTCAAAATTTTTTTATTTTTATAGGAAATTTTTCAAAAATTTTTTTATTGACATTTTATGTAAAGACTTGACCTTGAAAATTATTTGCATATAAAAGCTACTCGTTAAAATGCTTTTATAAAAAACTTTTGTCTGCAAACATTTTATATAAAGTACTTAACTAAAAGCTTTTTACATAAAGCTTTAAACTTAAAGCTTTAAACTAAAAGCATTTTACATAAAAACTTTAAACTGAAAGCTTTTTATGAAATAAATTTAAATTGAATGTTAAATTTATAACAAATGTTGTGTTAAAAGCTTTCCATTAAATACTTTTATTAAAAGCTTTTCCATTAACATTTTATGTAAGGACTTGTAGTTTATGTAAATAATTGACCTTGAAAATTATTTTTATATAAAAGCTTTTCGTTGAAACTTTTTTACATAAAACTTTTCTCTGAAAGCTTTTTATAAAAAATTCTTAACTAAAATCTTTTTATATAAAGCTTCAAACTCAAAACATTTTACATAAAAACTTAAAACTAAAAGCTTATTATCAAATAAATTTTAATTGAATGTTTTATTCATAACAAATGTTGTGTTAAAAGCTTTTCATTAAAAACATTTTATATAAAAACTTTTAATATAAAAACCTTTTATATAAAAACTTTTTATATAAAAACTTTGATATAAAAACTTTTTATATAACTAAAACCTGTTTATTAAAAGCTTTTTTATTCACATTTTCTATTAATGTTATTCTAAGAGAGCTTTTCATATACAAAATATAAATTTTGTATAAAAAAAAACTTTCCCAAAAAGCAGAAAACTGTTTATTAAAAGCTTTTTTAATGTTTTTTATCTAAAACATTTAACTGAGAGCTTTTTGCTGACAAAAATTAAATTTAAAAGTTTTTTAAAAAAGCTTTAATTTGAAAATTTAGTTCAAAAAAAGTACGTGCAAAGCTTAACGTTAAAACATTTTTATAAAAAAACTTTCTATTAAAAGCTTTTAAATTAACAGTTCAAAGAAAAGCTTTCTATAAGAGCTCGTAAAAAATATCATTGGAAACTTTTTATATAAGATCATTATATTGAAATCTATTGCATATCTTAAGGCTTGTGAAGATTTCATAGACAAATTTTTATTCAAAGCTTTTATTATATGACAAAATTTAAATAAATTAAAAAAAATCATTTCTAAGCTTATTTATTTAAAAGCTTTCTGTAGGAAGCAGCTTGATATAAAAAATTATATTCAAAAGGTTTTTGTGTAAAATAATTCATTGGAAAGCTTTTTGAAACAAACACTTTGTCCCAATAGCCTTTAGTACTGAAAGCTTTTCTTAAATAAAAAGACTTTAATTTGGTTTAATTTTTATTTAACTTTTTTAATGTTTTTTTTTTTTTTAACAAATTTTGTTTCAAAGCTTTTATTTAAACGAACATTTGTTTTCAAATTTTTTGATATAGAAAAAAAATATAAAAGTCTTTAAATGAAAGCTACTTTTGTTCGAAAGCTTTTCTATATAAAACCCTGAAATTAATTAAAGCTCATATAAAAATGTACACACAAAAGCTATTGATGTTAAAAATTTCGTTTAAGACATAAATTTCGTTTAAAAGCTTTTTTTGAATTTTTTCGCTTGGACAATTTGTTATAAGAAGCTTTATGTTTATTGTTTTTTAATAACAAGCTTTTATCTAAAAGCTTTCTTTTAAATAAGCTTTGATTTAAAAAGTTTATATGCGAATTTCTATTTGAAAAGTTTAACTGTTTAAGTAGCTTTCACTCTAAAGCTATTCTTTATGAAAACTATACTTTCATGAAACCTTATATAAAGATGTACTTAAATGGCCAATATTTACAACCTGTTAAGGTTAAAGATATATACACAAAAGCTATTTATATTAAGAACATAACATTCATTTGAAAGCTTTTATTTTTAAAATTTTCGCTTGAATACTTTTTTACATCAAACTTTGGTAAGAAACTTTTATTGGAAAGCTTTACTTTAAAAACATTTCGTTTGAAATAACCTCTGAGCTAAAACTGTTTCATGAATAAATCTTGCATGTGAATTTCTATTAAAATAGTTTTAGTAAAAAGCTTTTTATTGATAAAATAAGGTTAAAGATATATACACAAAAGCTATTTATGTTAAGAACATAACATTCATTTGAAAGCTTTTATTTCTAAAATTTTCGCTTGAATGCTTTTTTACATCAAACTTTGGTAAGAAACTTTTATTGGAAAGCTTTCCTTTAAAAACATTTCGTTTGAAATAACCTCTGAGCTAAAACTGTTTCACGAATAAATCTTGCATGTGAATTTCTATTAAAATAGTTTTAGTAAAAACCTTTTTACTAATAAAAATCACTTCAAAAATATTACTTCGCAAGATAAAATGTCTTTTATAACAAAATTTATTTTGAAAGCTTTTGCATTCAGAAAATTTTTGTTTTTCTATATTTTATAAAAATAAAAGTTTTTTTTTAATAAAAATTCTATGACTTAAAACGTTTTATGGATAAATTTCAGAAATGGTTTTTATGTAAAAATGTCAGTGTAAAGCTTTTTTAAATAAAAATTTTAAAAATTTTTAAAATTAAAGGAAGAAAGCTTTCAAGTTGATATCATATATAAACCTGAAGTCTCTTATATTAAAAGCTTTGACCATAAAACTTTAACTTGCATTTTTTCTTGAAAATAATATAAATATAATTTATACGAATAATTTATATAAAAACTAAAACCATTATATTTAATAAGCTTTCATTAAAAAGTTTTATGATATAATAAGATTCGAATTAAAAGTATTTAAATCTAAAATATTAATTTAGAAGCTTTATGGCATTAAGCTTTCATTGAAAGAATTTCAAAGCTTTTTCATAAGTTAAACATTTATTGAAAAGCTTTTTCATATTTAAATCTTTCGTTATCACAAGTGTGAGATATAGTCGTCCTTTACCGAAAATAAATTGTTTCAAAATTTTTTCAAGACAAGATTGGTTTTTACTTATTTCGTCTAGTCTTTAAATAAGGAGAAGATTAATTCATTTTCAGTGATTGGCCTCTTATACTGCCAAAATCAGTCTTAATAGTATTGTAACATTTGTATAATTGTTAAAGCAAAAAAGCTCACAAAAAGTCACTTGCAAAAAAAAAAAAAAAATAAGAACTAAAGGTTTCAATTTAATTTAACTTTGAGCATTAGAAAACGAAATAAATTACTAAATAAAAAATATATTTTTTTCTATTTTTTCTACTTTGAATAAGACAAACAATTAATGAGATGATTAACAAGGATTTTGTGTGATGACTGAAAAAAAAAATATATATTTTCCATTTGAATTAATTAAATGCAGTTCGGAAAATTAAGTTCAATTTAATTTAAATATTGTTTGTATTTGAACATGGAATGAGGGAAATAGTTAAAGAAAATCACGTTAATGTCGTAGTCTTTAGACAGCGGGTGTATATTTACTGGTTAATTAGGCAGGATAAATAAGCGACTGAGACAGCATCTTCATCAGGTAGGGGGAGTTTTACAAATAATGGAACCTTTATTGAATAAGTTTTTAATAAGAGAAATCACAAGAACTGAAAAGTTTAAGGCAAAAGCTTCCATTTATTTATTTTTCCTAAACAAAAACTAAACGTTATTTACTTAAAAAAAAGCTTTAGAAATAAACTTTTAACATTGACATTTTTAGACTTAAGCTCTTATACAAAAGCTTTTTGATGTAAAGAATTTTAATAAATGAGCATTCATGTAGACAAATTAGCTTTTTTCCAAGCTTTTCGAAACTAAAATAAATTAAATATTTCAAGCTTAATATTGAAATTTTAGAAAAGCTTAGTATTAAAATCTGTGAAATCGATCATTTGACCATAGAAATATATAGGGAAATGTGTTATTTTAAGAATAATTAGAAATTTAATAAAATTTTATGGTTTGATTCTGCAGACATGAGTCTTTACATAGTCCCGCAAATCATGCACAAAAATCGTTGAATCGCAAGCTCTAGTCGGCTAATTGACCGTTCTCAAACTTGAAATTAACTTTTCACAATTTTGACCAATTTTGACCACAATTTTGGTTGTTACCGAAAACAGATAGTCTTAACCCCTTATTCGCTGCGAACAAACTTTAAAAAAATACATTTTAACCTTAAAGAAATAGGCTCCAAAAAAAAGCTTTAACAAATATCGACAAAATTTTAAAAACGAAAAGCTATTTAATGAAAAATACATACGAAAGTTTTTTGATGCCTTGAACTTTTAATATTTACAATTTTATAATGAAAGCTTTTTGAAGAAACATTTTTCGCTTTAAAGCGGAGCCGCCTACAGCACAATGTGTGAACTTTTACAAAAGAGCTTTTGAGCTACACACACACTATGTATGAGCGAGACGCAACTATGTTTGTCCCACTCATACTTATGTAAAATTGTCTTTGCAAGGTCAGTGGTCTTTTCAAAGTCAGTGCTGCCAGATTGAAGAATGGTCGAATATATAAAGAAAAATGTAAATCTGGTAACATGACCGTAAGAGCTTTTAAAGCTGTTTGCCACAAATGTATATATTAATGTATGTGTTTTTGGCCAGGTCTGCTTTTGTCTTTTCAAAGCCAGTGCTGCCAGATTGAAGAATGCTAGAATATATAAAGAAAAATGTAAATCTGGTAACATGATGATGTAAAGCTGTTTGGCACAAATGCAAATAATAATGTATGTGTTTTTGAACAGGTCTGCTTAGGTCTTTTCAAAGTCAGTGCTGCCAGATTGAAGAATACTAGAATATATGAAAAAAAATGTAAATCTGGTAACATGACCGTAAGAGCTTTCAAAGCCGTTTATCACAAATGTAAATATTAATGCATGTGTTTTTGGACAGGTCTCCCTTAAAGCTTAAACGAAAATCAAATATTTTTTAAATCGAAAACTTCCAGATAAGGCAAGTATTAAAAATATACACACTAAAGCTTTTTGATACCTATAACATTAATTTAAAAGCGTTCTTTTTTTTTCAAACAAACTTTTGCAAGATCTCATTGGAATGCTTTTTCATTAGATTTAATTTTATTTACATCTTTTCTTTTTCGAATTTAAAAGTTTCATTTAAAATTCCTTTATAGCTAAAATATTTTTCTTATAAGAAAATCTTTAATCGTAAAGCTTTTAATCAAGTTTTCATTTAATTTTTTATATAACAGCTTTTTAAAGAACAAGTTTTTATATGAAATCTTTATAAAATAAAAGTTTTTTTTTTTGAAAGTTCACATGAAAAGAAAAAGATCAAATAAAAAGCTTAGATAAGAATAATAGGAGGAACATCGACATAAAAGTTCGAAAACCACTAAAGCTTTTTTAATTCTTTTAAACCTAATTTTCTATCTTAACTTTTTTCATATTAAAAATTAATTTATTTTTTTTTCTGCAACAGGGTTTACCTCAATGATTTGAGAACTTGCAGCTTTAAAATATTTCAAAAGCTTACTTACTTCTACTTTGCTTCATTTTAATTTAAAACTTAAAAGCTCTTGATGAAATGCCCCTGACTTGATGTGAAAGTTTCAGGAATTATTAAAAGTTTCATGAATTATTAAACTAAAATCAAAGCTCTATTTTTAAACTCTTTAGTATTATGGAATTTTTTTACAATTGATTCTTGTTACAGAGAATTAAACGTTTAAGGTTAACTTTTAAGCTTTATACAGCATGTAACACATTAAAGCTATATCTATATTAAAAATTTTCGTTTAAAAGCTTTTTACTTAAAAGTGACTAATGTGAATGCCTTTTCAATATAAATGACACGATGCCTTACTTCTACTTTGCTTTATGTTAATTAATAAATTAAAAGCTCTTGACAAAATACCTATGACTTAGTTTGAAACTTTGATTAATTATTGAAGTAAAACCAAAGCTATGTTTTAAAAGCTTCTTAGTATTCTGATATTTTACAATTGATTCTTGTTATGGAGAGTTAAAAATTTTCGTACAAAAGCTTTTCACATAAAAGTGAATAATGTCAACACTTTTACAATACAAAAGCTTTAACATATTAAATTCATTGATATGGAATTCTTGTGTTTGAGAAGTTCGAATGATTTACCCTATAAAAGCTTTTAAAAATGTTATTTTAATTACAAAAAATTGTAACTGCCCTTGATTCTTGTTATAGACAGCATTAATACATACTTGGCTTTTTCTATATTAAACATTTTATTAAAAAAGCTTTTCATATAAAAGTTCTAATGACTTACCATTTTTTTATAGATAAAAGCTTTTAAAAATCTAAATTTAATTTAACAATTTTGTTTCTGCCCTCAATTGATTTTTGTTATAGAGAGCTTTAGTACTTACTTAGCTTTTTCTATATTAAAAATTTTATTAAAAAATTTGTTTATTAAAGCTTTTTAGAAAAAGTGACTAATCTGAACTCTTTTTCAATACAAAAGCTTTAAAATATTAAAATTTTTGATATGGAGAGTTTGTGTTTGAGAAGTTCTAATGATTTATTCTTTTTGAACATAAAAGCTTTTATAAATATAATTTTATTAACGAAAATTTGTTACTGCCCTAAATTGATTATTGTTATAGAGGGCTTTAATACTTACTAAGATTTTTCTATATAATATTTTTTTATAAAAGCTTTTTATATAAAAGTGAATAATGTGAAGGCTTTTATAATACAAAAGCTTACACATATTGAAAACATTAGTATGGAGAGCTTGTGTTTAAGAAGTTCCAATGATTTACCCTTTTTATACACAAAAGCTTTTATAAATGTAATATGACAAAAATTTGTTACAGCCCTCAATTGATTCCTGTTATAGAGAGCTTAAATACTTATTTAGCTTTTTCTATATTAAAAATTGTATTATAACAGCTTTTCATAAAAAAGTAGCTTATGTGAACGCTTGTTTGATTCAAAAGCTTTAACATATTAAAATCATTTATATGAGGAGTTTTTGTTCCAATGATTATCCCTTTTAATAAATCTGAAAAGCTTTTGAAAGTATAATTTTAATTACAAAAATTTGTTACTTTTCTCAATTGACTCTTGTTATAGAGAGCTTAAAAATTTACTTAGCTTTTTCTTTATATAAAATTGTATTATAAAAGCTTTTCATATAAAAGTGACGAATGTGAACATTTTTTTCTTTAATATAAAAGCTTTAACATATTAAAATCATTGATATAAAGGGCTTGTGCTTTAAAATTTTAATGACTTACCATATTTATACATAAAAGCTTTTAATAATGTAATTCTATAAACAAAAATTTGTTACTGCCCTCAACTGATTCTTATTATAGAGAGCTTTAATACCTGATAAGATTTTTCTATATTAAAAATTTGTTCATGAAAGCTTTTTATATAAAAGTGATTTTTTTTTTAATACAAAAGCTTTAACATATTAAAATCACTGAGAAGTTCTAATGATTCACCCCTTTTATAGATAAAAGCTTTTTTAAATGTATTTTGATATATACAAATTTGTAACTTCCTTCAGTCGGTTCTTGTTATAGAGAGCTTTAATACTTATTTAGCTTTTACTATTTAAAAAAGTTTATAATAAAAGCTCTTCATATAAAAGTGAAAAATGTGAACGATTTTTTGAAGACAAAATCTTTAACATATTATTTGATATGGAGAGCTTGTGTTTGAGAAGTTCTAACGATTTACCCTTTTTATATATAAAAGCCTTTGGAAACCAAATTTTAATTACAAACATTTTTTACTGCCCTCAAAAGACAAATGAAAATTTTTCTCACTAAATTCACTAACAGGGTGGTCTTTATTTGCCTTCAAACATTTTCTTTATTTTAACTTTTCATTTGATTTTTTTCCATTCAATTTAATTTAAATCCTTGGCGTCATCTTTAAATATAATGTCTTTACAACCAGCTAAACACAACGAACATTATCTAACATCTAAACGATTAACAAAAAAAGAAAAAAAAATGTATACCTTGGAAAAAGAAAATCCTAAGCTTTGAAAAACGAAAAAAAAAATTAAATGATTTTTCTTCTTAACTTTTAACAAAATTGACACAAACATTTGAAATTGTTTTTTTTTCTTCAATTTATTTTCTAATTGATGCTTGTTGTAACAAACAATCAAGACTTCAAAACTTGACTATTTACAAACAGACGAAGAAGGCAAAAAGATTTTCCCCAAGACCAATGAAACAGCCATCAACTCCTAACAATATCAAGACTATTTTAGTCAAATTCACTTAGGCCATGAATCTCTGACTGAATCTCCTCAATAGAGACGGGACAAAAAAAAAAACAGAAACAAAAATTAAAACAATCACGTCTTTTTAAAGCGCTGATGACTTTTAAGTCATCTCTGAATGTGCAGGGAAATTGATGGAATCAGTTTTGTTGGCAACCGCAACCAAAATAATATTTAAAGGCATTTTTCCAATATGAAATTGAACGTCTGCAATTGCAAATGTCATTGGAAAATATTTTAAGACTTTGAAAGATACTCAATGTCATGCCAAATATTTAAATAACTATTTTTCTTTTTTTTTTTGCTAAAGCCGTTTTTTTCTTCTTGTTCTCGTTTTTTATTCGTTATTGTTTGATCTTTTATCGGAACAGAGACATAGGGTAAAAAAAAAATAAGCAAATAAGAGCCAGCGAGTGGCTTTAAAAACTGTTTAAATTAAATAAAAGTAATTTTTGTAAGTTAAAACCAGAAGATGGTGACAAAAGAGGGCGCTATATAAGAGATTTCTACATAAATTGTTCAATTATAACAGTTTTCTAGAGAAAATTTTTCAAGTACAGTACTATTATAACAGTTTTAAAGATTAATTTGTTCGTTTTATAACAGATTTCAAAAGAAATATGTTTAATTATAACAGTTTTCCAAAGAAAATAATACGATTATAACAGTTTTCTAAAAAAATGATACGATTATAACTGTTTTCTAGAAACAGTTGTTCAATTATAACAGTTTACTAAAGCGTAATATACGATTATAACAGTTTTATAAAACGATTTGTACGATTATAACAGTATTAAAGAGCAATTTGTTCCGAATATAATAGATTTCAAGTGAAAAATGTTCAATTATAACAGTTTTCTAAAGAAAATGATACGATTATAACAGTTTTCTAGAAACAGTTGTTCCGTTTACTAAAGTGCACTATACGATTATAACAGTTTTATAGAGGGATTTGTTCGTTTTTAACAGATTTCTAGAGAAAAGTGTTATAACAGTTTTATAATAAAAATTGTTCAATTACAATAGTTTTCCAATAAAATTGTAGGATTATAACAATGTTTGAGAGCAAATTGTTCCGATTATAATAGATTTGAAGAGAAAAGTGTTTAATTATAAAAGTTTTCTAGAAAAAATTGTTCAATTATAACAGTTTACTAAAGCGCAGTGTAAGATTATAACAGTTTTATAGAGCGATTTGTTCGTGTTTAAAAGATTCCGTGAGAAAAGTGTTATAATAGCTTATAAAAAAAATTTCAATTGCAAGAGTTTTTCAACAGTATTAACGTGCAATTTGTTCCGATTATAACAGATATCAAAAGAAAAGTGATCAATTTTAACAGTTTCAAAGGAAAATGATACGATTAGAACAGTTTTATAGAGCGATTTGTTCGTTTTTAACAGATTTCTAGAGATAAGTGTTATAACAGTTTTCTAGCAAAAACTTGGATGAATATAACAGTGTTCAAAAGGCAGTTGTGGGATTATAACATTTAATTTAACTAAGTACTCAAGTATAAAAGTTTACCCTTGATAATTGCATTAGTATAAGAGTTTACTTTAGATTCCTTTGTAATAGTTCAATTACAAAAGTTTTCAAAAAAATAAGTGTAAGATTATAACAGTATTAAAGATCAATTTGTTCCGAATATAACAGATTTCAAGAGAATAGTGTTCAATTATAACAGTTTTCTAAAGAAAACTATGCAAATTTAAATGTTTTCCAAAGAAAATGATACCATTATAACAGTTTTCTAGAAACAATTGTTCAATTATAAAAAAACCTAAAGCGCAAAGTACAATTATAACAGTTTAATTAAGGGATTTAAAGTTTTTTAACAGATTTCTAGACAAAAGAATTTTAACAGTTTTCTAGCAAAAAATTGTGTGAATATAACAGTTTTCTGGAGAAAGTTGGGGGATTCAAACATTTACTAAGAAAGTTATTCCAGTATAACAGACTTAACAGATAGAAAATTGTTTTATTTAGTATAAAAGTTTTAGATTATAACAGTTTTCAATAAAAATTGTAAGTGAATAAAATTTTCTGTAAAAAAATGTTTAAGTATAACAGTTTTCTACAGAAAGATAGTCTGTATAGCAGTTTAATGCGAAAAGGTCTCGATATCTATAGACAATTTAGATTATAACAGTTTTCAATAAAAAAAATTGTTTAAGAAAACAAATTTCTATTGAAAATTGTTCGAGTAAAGAGTTTTCTTTAGAAAATTGTTTGAAAGAAAAGTTTTCTGAAGCAAATTGTTCGAGAAAAGAGTTTCTATAGAAAATTTTTCTAGGAAAAAGTTTTCTATAGAAAATTGTTCGACAGAAGAGTTTTCTATAGAAAATTTTTCGACAGAAGAGTTTTCTATAGAAAATTTTTCGACAGAAGAGTTTTCTATAGAAAATTTTTCGACAGAAGAGTTTTCTATAGAAAATTGTTTGACAGAAGAGTTTTCTATTGAAAATTTTTCGACAGAAGAGTTTTCTATAGAAAATTGTTCTACAGAAGAGTTTTCTATAGAAAATTGTTCGATAGAAGAATTTTCTATAGAAAATTGTTCGATAGAAGAGTTTTCTATAGAAAATTGTTTCGAAAAATTTTGTATAAATAGTCAATTTTCCGAAAAATTCCCATAAATAGTAAATTTTAGAAAAATTTCCTTTAAATAATCAATTTTCGAAAAATTTCCTATTAATAAAAAATTTTCGAAAAATTTCCTATAAGTAACCAATTTTCAAAAACTTTGCTATAAATAGTCAATTTTCGAAAAATTTCCTATAAATAGTCAATATTCGAAAAATTTCCTATAAATAGTCAATTTTGGAAAAATTTTCTATAAATTGTAAATTTTTATAAAATTTCCTATAAATCTTAAATTTTCGAAAATTTTCCTATAAATAGTCAATTTTCGAAAAATTTTCTTTAATAGTCAATTATCGAAAAATTTCCTATAAATAGTCAATTTTCGAAAAATTTCCTATAAATAGTCAATTTTCGAAAAAATTCCTATAAATAGTCAATTTTCAAAAAATCTCCTATAAATAGTCAATTTTCTAAACATTTCCTATAAAAAGTCAATTTTCTTAAAATTTCCTGTAAATAGTCAATTTTCTTAAAATTTCCTGTAAATAGTCAATTTTCTTAAAATTTCCTGTAAATAGTCAATTTTCGAAAAATTTCCTATAAATAGTAAATTTTCGAAAAATTTCCTATAAATAGTAAATTTTCGAAAAATTTCCTATAAATAGTCAATTTTCGAAAATTTTCTTATAAATAGTCAATTTTCTTAAAATTTCCTGTAAATAGTCAATTTTCTTAAAATTTCCTGTAAATAGTCAATTTTCGAAAAATTTCCTATAAATAGTAAATTTTCGAAAAATTTCCTATAAATAGTAAATTTTCGAAAAATTTCCTATAAGTAGTCCATTTTTCAAAAAATTTTCTATAAATAGTAAATTTTTCGAAAAATTCCCATAAATAGTAAATAGTAAAATTTCCTATAAATAGTCAATTTGTGAAAAATTCTTTCTTTCAAGTGTTCAAAAATTTTCTCTAATTAGTCAATTTAGAAAAATTTCCTATAAATATTAAATTTTCGAAAAATTTCCTATATATAGTCAATTTTTAAAAAATTTTATATTAATTGACAATTTTTGAAAAATTTCCTATAAATAGTAAATTTTCGAAAAATTTCCTATAGTCAATTTTCGAAAAATTTCCTATAGTCAATTTTCGAAAAATTTCCTATAAATAGTCAATTTTGGAAAAATTTCCTATAAATATACAATTTTCGAAAAATTTCATATAAATGGTAAATTTTCGAAAAATTTCATATAAATGGTCAATTTTCGAAAAATTTCATATTAATAGTCAATTTGCGAAAAATTTCCTATAAGTAGTCCATTTTTCAAAAAATTTTCTATAAATAGTAAATTTTTCGAAAAATTCCCATAAATAGTAAATAGTAAAATTTCCTATAAATAGTCAATTTGTGAAAAATTCATTCTTTCAAGTGTTCAAAAATTTTCTCTAATTAGTCAATTTAGAAAAATTTCCTATAAATATTAAATTTTCGAAAAATTTCCTATATATAGTCAATTTTTAAAAAATTTTATATTAATTGACAATCTTTGAAAAATTTCCTATAAATAGTCAATTTTCGAAAAATTTCCTATAGTCAATTTTCGAAAAATTTCCTATAGTCAATTTTCGAAAAATTTCCTATAGTCAATTTTCGAAAAATTTCCTATAGTCAATTTTCGAAAAATTTCCTATAAATAGTCAATTTTGGAAAAATTTCCTATAAATATACAATTTTCGAAAAATTTCATATAAATGGTCAATTTTCGAAAAATTTCATATAAATGGTCAATTTTCGAAAAATTTCCTAAAATTGTAAATTTTTAAAAAATTTTCTAAAATTGGTCAATTTTCGAAAAATTTTCTAAAAATAGTTAATTTTTAAAAAATTTCCTATAAGTTGTAAATTTTCGAAAAATTGATTAAGCATTACAACATTTATCATCACCAGCCACTATCATCTCTTTGAGATCAGTAGGGTATAGATTTATTTGAAAACTTCTAGTCTGTTCTGCTCTGCTGTGGTCTTGTCATTGATAGACAATCTTTATGGGATCATTTAAAATATTTTGTAATTAATTGAAAATCAAAGAATTAAACAAAAACGAACAAAAGATCATGTACAAAAAAAAACTGATCAATCTGTTAACATATGGATGATGTATATAAGTGGATGTTTTGCTTCGGCTGAAGATTAAAATTTGATAATTTTTCTGGGATTTTCAAAAAAGAATCGTTTTGATGATTTGTGTGGTCATGTTCCCGTTCGAATTTATGTTTGGCAGTCGATGTCATACTGATAATTTGTAATTAATTACAAAGAACAATGTTCTTGCTTTTAGATTTTTTTCAATTTAATTCAGAGACAGTTTGAAAATCTTTGAGAATGAAGAAGAAGTGATGAAATAATTGTTGTTTTAGAATGAAAAGATTATAAAATCATTACAAAATCTTGACACTATAATTATCAAAGTGTGTGTTCTGAATATTTGTGGAAGATCATTTATAACATTGTGGAACGAAAAAATGCTAAGCTCTAGAGGATTAAAACAATTTAAAAAAGATAATGACAGCAATAAAAAATCGAATTACAAAACCGATTAACACGAAATCTATGGAAAATATGATAATACAAAACTTATGATAATCGAAAAACTTGAAATTTTTCAATAAATGGAAAATAAGAAAAAAATCTTAATTGTTTTCTTGGGATTAAAAGCAAGAACATTTCAATATTTTACAATTTTATTTAATTTTTAATTTTTCAACTTATCACCTTTAGCCCCTCAACCATTCACTTTATTTAACCAACATTTAACATTAAATACCTTTAACCTGAATATTTTCTCTACTTAAAAATTGTATTTAACTTTCAAAAACTTAATCTATTCTTGAGTAAATTCTATACATAATTCAAATTTATTTTGTATTTACTATATAATATTTACTCTAAGTACTTTTTAAGTCTTCTCGCAATTGACCTATTTTATGACTTAAAATATTTTTCATATAAATTTCTATTTTTATAGTTTTTAATATAAAAATATCTTCTAGTTATTCTCTCATCTTTAGGCTTTAATTCTAGTTATCAACTTTCACTTGCAAATACTTTTTGAAAATATTGTATTTGGTTTAGAATTTTGTCGAAATTTTCTACATGAATATTTATATATATTTACCTAAACTTTAACCACAAACAAGACAAATATTTAAATACTCCTTTTTACAACTAATTGTCTTTCGTAGGCTTTCAAAAGTAATTTTAGTGTAAACTAAAACAAGTAAGAGTTTTTTAATCGGCATTGACGAATCTTATATACCTACCATCAACTTCGTAAATTTTCAAAAAATTTCGTATAAATAGTAAACTGTCGAAAAATTTAATGATTTTATAGGAAATTTTACGAAAATTGACCATTTTTAAGAAACTTTTCGAAAATTGACTATTTATAGGAAATTTTTCGAAAATTGACTATTTATAGGAAAATTTTCGAAAATTTACTATTTATAGAAAATTTTTCCAAAATTGACTATTTGTAGAAAATTTTTCGAAAATTGACTATTTATAGGAAATATTTTAGAAAATTGACTATAAAAAAATTTCCTATAATTATTCGATTTTCTAAAAATTTCCTTTGAATTTTTTTTAAATTTAATAAAAAAGCTAATTTTCGAAAAATGTTCACAAAAAATAGTCAATTTTCGAAAAATTTCCTATAAGTATTCAATTTTCAAAAAATTTCCAATAAATAGTCAATTTTGGAAAAATTGCCTGTAGTCAATTTTCTAAAAAATTTCCTATTAAATAGTCAATTTTCGAAATATTTCCTATAAATATTCAATTTTCGAAATATTTCCTATAAATATTCAAATTTCGAAAAATTTCCTATAAATATTCAATTTTCGAAAAATTTCCTATAAATATTCAATTTTCGAAAAATTTCCTATAAATAGTCAATTTTCGAAAAATTTCCTGTAAATGGTCAATTGTCAAAAAATTTTCTATAAATAGTCAATTTTCGAAAAATTTCCTATAAATAGTCAATTTTGGAAAAATTGCCTATAGTCAATTTTCTAAAAAATTTCCTATCAAATAGTCAATTTTCGAAATATTTCCTATAAATATTCAATATTCGAAATATTTCCTATAAATATTCAAATTTCGAAAAATTTTTTTATAAATATTCAATTTTCGAAAAATTTCCTATAAATAGTCAATTTTCGAAAAATTTCCTAAAAATATTCAATTTTCGAAATATTTCCTATAAATATTCAAATTTCGAAAAATTTCCTATAAATATTCAATTTTCGAAAAATTTCCTATAAATAGTCAACTTTCGAAAAATTTCCGATAAATAGTCAATTTTCGAAAAATTTCCTATAAATAGTCAATTATCGAAAAATTTCCTATAAATAGTCAATTTTTGAAAAATAAATAGTCAATTATCGAAAAATTGCCTATAAATAGAAAATTTTCGAAAAATTTCCTATAAATAGTCAATTTTCGAAAAATTTCCTGTAAATAGTCAATTTTCGAAAAATTTCCTATAAATAGTCAATTTTCGAAAAATTTTCTATAAATAGTCAATTTTCGAAAAATTTCCTATAAATAATTAATTAATAAACTTCGAAAAATTTCCTATAAATAGTCAATTTTCGAAAAATTTCCTATAAATAGTCAAATTTCGAAAAATTTCCTATTAATAGTCAATTTTCAAAAAATTTCGTATAAATAGTCAATTTTCGGAAATTTTCCTATAAATAGTCAATTTTCGAAAAATTTCCTTTAAAAAGACAATTTTCGAAAAATTTCCTTTAAATAGTAAATTTTGGAAAAATTTTCTATAAATAGTCAACTTTCGAAAAATTTCCTATAAATAGTCAATTTTCGAAAAATTTCCTATAAATAGTCAATTTTCAAAAAATTTCCTATAAAACGTCAATTTTCGAAAAATTTCCTATAAATTGTTAATTTTCGAAAAATTTTCTATAAATAGTCAATTTTCGAAAAATTTCCTATAAATAGTCAATTTTCGAAAATTTTCCTTTAAACAGACAATTTTCGAAAAATTTCCTTTAAATAGTAAATTTTGGAAAAATTTTCTATAAATAGTCAACTTTCGAAAAATTTCCTATAAATAGTCAATTTTCGAAAAATTTCCTATAAATAGTCAATTTTCAAAAAATTTCCTATAAAACGTCAATTTTCGAAAAATTTCCTATAAATTGTTAATTTTCGAAAAATTTTCTATAAATAGTCAATTTTCGAAAAATTTCCTATAAATAGTCAATTTTCGAAAAATTTCCTATAAATAGTCAATTTTCGAAAAATTTCCTATAAATAGTCAATTTTCGAAAAATTTCCTATAAATAGTCAATTTTCGAAAAATTTCCTATAAATAGTCAATTTTCGAAAAATTTCCTATTAATATTCAATTTTCGAAAAATTTTCTATAAATAGTCAATTTTCGAAAAAAATTCCTATATATAGTCAATTTTCGAAAAATTTCCAATAGATAGTGAGTTTTCGAAAAATTTCCTTTTAATTGTAAATTTTTAAAAAATTTCTTATAAATATGTCAATTTCGAAAAATTTCTTATAAATAGTCAATTTTCGAAAAATTTCCTCTTAAAGTAAATTTTCGAAAAACTTCCTATAAATAGTCAATTTTGAAAAATTTCCTATAAATAGTCAATTTTCGAAAAATTTCCTATAAATAGTAAATTTTCGAAAAATTTCGTATAAATAGTCAATTTTCGAAAAATTTCCTATAATAGTAAATTTTGAAAAAATTTCCTATAAATGGTCAATTTTGGAAAAATTCCCTATAAATAGTCAACTTCGAAAAAATTTCCTAAAATAGTAAATTTTCGAAAAACTAACTTACTTCCTATGTTTAAAATTCTATGTATAAATTTTAGAATAACCAAACATTTTCAATTAAAATAAAAAAATATATATTTTGCCTCTAGGACAAAATCACTCCTAGATAAGAACATTCTACATACTAGGATAAGTCCTGTGAATAAATTTGCCTAAAGAAAATCGAAAGAAGGCTTTATAAATATTTTTGTATTTTTATTTTTTGAATATTGCAAATAACCTCAAATTTTCACACAGACAAGAAAATAAACTTTACATTTAAAATCACAATGAGGTAGAGACCAAAGAAAATTGAAAAGGATAATAGACAATAGAAAAAAGAAAAATGTTTTCTCCTAAAAATGAGACAGAAAATGCTGGTTATGCACTTTGACCACAAATAATAGAAAAACAGGAATTAGATAGGAAATAATATATATCTAAACTATACCCAATAAATATTTTTAGAGGAATATGGTCAGACAGTCGAATGTCTGAAGGAAATTTTTTGTAAAGAATAAATGAAAACTAGGTTTCTTTTTATTGGAAATTTTGATAAATGCCTAATAGAATTCCTGAGCTATTAGGAAACTTTACTCTGTCTGATAGAAATTGTAAGAAAACCTGACAAATTTATCATTGTCTGATATAATATTAAAGTAAATGAACAGTCTAGTTGAGATCTGGTTTAATATTTTGCTATATTCAGACAGTCGCACAGTGGTTTACGGACGCTTTTTTTTGGAAATAATTCTTTAACTTTTGAACGACTGGAGATATTTGAATGAAATTTGACATGGTGATAGTCAAGGAGTATTCGAGTTGGTTTTTAAAAGCACTGGTCCATGAGGGGTCGGGAGAGTGATTGATGGACCTTCAAAGTTGGTCACCTCGGGTGTTCGACTTTTTTAAAAATTCGCCAAAAATCCATTTATGTATGGATTGAAAAGAAATTTTAAACTTAAGTTGTCCTTGAGAAGATCTACAAATACGCTTAAATGTGTAGGTTATCTCCTTTGGATTTCGAGATATTTGGGTAAAAAGGAATTTTTAGGTTGATTTTTTACCTCTTTTTTTAAGCTTTTTTTGATCTGGTGGACGCATCTGAGGACCAAAAATTTTTTAAGAATATTCTTTAAATTTGTAATAAAATTCTGAATAATTTTTGTGCAAGTTAGTTATAGAAATCTTCTTTTGTTTAAAAGTTAAAAATATTCAAAGTTGAAACTTACAAAAAATTTCGCTTTTTTTTTAGTTTTTCCCCAAAAGATAGCTATATTTTTTCACTAATAAAAAAATATTTTCTTAAGAAACATAAAAAGATTTTTAAAGTTTTTAAAAGAAAACATAATGAGAATGCGTATAAAACAAATTTCTTGCTAATTGGACTTTTGGTCCTCGCACATGTCCTCTCCAAAAAATGGCAATTTGTAAAAAAAAAAATTAGTTTAAACAAAAATTTCTCAAAAGGCAAAGCACCGATTTGAAAAAAATTATAATGTTCATATTTTCCAATATATCTGTTATTGATTAGAAAAGTTTTTTCTGAAACGCGCTGCAAATAGAGACAGTGTTGCCATATTTGTAAAAAAACTCATTTTTTGAAACACCTTTTTCCCCAGTTGGGAATTGGGGAATTTTTAAGTTAAAATTGGGAATTTTTTTTAGTCTATTGCTTTTACATCTTATTGGTCTACATTACTACAAAATTTCATTGTAATATCTTTATCCATGTCATTTCCACAGAATATCAAAGATTAAAAATATTTTCCTTAAAAAAGCAGAAAAACAATTTTTTTTTGTTTTACGATACAAAGTGTAAAAAAAGTAACGCACTTAAAAAAAACTTTTACTTAGTGCTAATCTCCTAGTCTTTCCCGATCTAATGATACTAAACATGTATATAAAGCATTAATACCGAGTCTTAAAAAACTCTGAAAACTTTGGCCCCCGTAGCATTTTTACACTGTTTATTTAAATATAAGTAGCAATATATCAAAAAAAGTAGGTTTTTAAATTTCAAGATAATCACATGAATTTATATACATTTTTTCAGATACATATTCAGCTATCCTTGGTGCTACATAAAATGGCCCAAGCTATTTTGGTTCCTGAAATACAGGGTGTTTTCTATAATTTTGGCTTTTAAACTAGAAGCAAATTTTGCGCTGTAACTTTCTTAATAGGTCATAAATTATACTTTTTTAAATTTGTATAGTTAGATAAGTGTAAAAGATTTCATCACCATAAAAAAAAACATCAGTACACTTAGAGAAAAGATATGTATAAAAGATAATGCAGGAGTGAAAAAAGTATAAAATTTGCATTTAAAATGGCACAAAAGCGGATACAGATTTTGAGACCAAATTATACGTACAGATAGCTACTATCGATATCTAAAAATTTGATATGGCGCTTCCCGATTAAATGTTTGGTTCTTCGACAAATTGAGAAAAACTAACAAAAAAAATGAAAAAAGGGTAAAAATTCTGCATTTTTAATATTTGTCTTCCTATAACTCATTAACTAAGAAACGCATCGAGAAGCGCCATATCAAAATTTTAGATAAACATGTTCTTAATATGTGTGCAAATTTTGCGAGAAAAATACATAGCCATTTTTGTGCCATTTAAAAAGCAAGCAAGCCTATTTGTGTCATTTTTCACTTGTTCACCTTCGAAAGACACATTGATGTATAATAACAATGTGGTACTTAAAGGTATATTGCTCAAATTCACGAACAAATATCCTGAGGCCTACAGTGAAGCAAAAATAATACACGATTAAATCGCGACCATTGATTTTCTTCTTCATCTTAAAGTGTGTATACAGCCTACTTTGAACCTCTTAAATGCGTAAAATGTAACAAGACAACAGTGGCTTCTGATCGTTTTGTGTTCTAGGAAACTAAAAATTAAATATTTAGTAATATGGACACTTGCCACCAAAAAAAGTCCGACGAAAAAAATGTATTTA
Organism: Stomorhina lunata; assembly: GCA_933228675.1. Taxonomy (NCBI): domain Eukaryota; kingdom Metazoa; phylum Arthropoda; class Insecta; order Diptera; family Rhiniidae; genus Stomorhina; species Stomorhina lunata. Next base: position 93,871,583 of record OW121744.1, read on the forward strand.
ATACCTCATCGATTTACAGCGATTATATTTTTTAAAAGTAGAGATGGAAAATTAAATGGACTTAAAAAACAAATTAACATATTAAGAAACTAACCAATTTCGCGATAAAAAAAATCTGGCTAACAAGATTTTTGCATATGGATGCTAAAGTTAAAGAAAAGTTAAAAACTTTCACTTTTATATGGAATTTAAGCCATACCCTTTCTTATTACAAAAACATTATTTGTACTTCTAATATTGTAAACAGTGACTAAATTTTACACAAAATTTTAAAACAATCGTTCAAAAAAGTATCAGAATTGGTATACTATTAACTACTTTTGCCCCTAGAATTCTTATTTTTTGTCGGAATTTCATCGCAGATATCTCTTTTGAAAGTTTTTGAAAGCATCTATTTTTGTGTTTTTAAAAATGCTACAAAAGATTGCCGCAAGGCGGCGGTATTGACATGTTTATTACAAATGTATCAAATACATGTTATTTAGATCTTTATCGATGTTGGTATATTCAGAAAAAAGTTAGACTAAATACTCCTGAACAAAGTCGCGGAACATTGTCAAACCAAATGTTTAACTTTTAATTATTAAAAATGCGATTTTCATATGTAACCTAAAAATAGCGCCATCTTTTAACAGAATTTAGAAACAAAAAAGTTGTAAAATAAACATTATTTTTATAAACCCAGAGATTAATTTTCTCCAATAAAAAAGTTCTTTTTCGCAAAAAGCCGTTTTTGATATATTGCTAAATATAAGTGATGAATTTGTGCATATAAAATTAATAATCATACTCAAATATTTCACTATAAGATGACAATGATCCTTCGATAACAAACAAATATTTTTTTATTTTTTTAAAGAAAATATCATGAGGATTTATGAAATATCAAAATGTAAATAATTTGTACTTATATTAAAAGGTGAAATACATTTTATTGAAGTATTTGTAGTTAAAGTTTAAACTTACAGTTTTTATTACATATTTATATAAAAGTAGTTATTTACTTAATTTTTATTTTCAGTAAAATAATCAGTACAATCTATTATATCAAGAACCTCTTCCAGGTGTTCGTTTTCAGAAGTTTTTGTATAACTGCTCCACCATTTCTTTCTTATCGTTGATAGAGCAGGATCAGAAGACAACAAGAGATAATTTATTAGATCCTGATTTTGCGATTTTCTTGAGCATTTTCTGGTATTAAATAGTTGGATATACTTGAAATCTGAATTCCGCGCTTCCTGGGCCTCTTCTGTCAGTTCACCAAGTGGGAGAAGATTTGATTCAATTATTTCACGACCATGTTGAAGGACTTTATGAACTGTTGGTGTAATTTCTTTCCAGTGATACAAATGTCGTATACTAGTTAACGCGTTGAGGGCATAGCAATGAAATTTTTCAGCATTTATTTGATATTTGCTATTTATTGCCGATAATATTACGTAACATTTACGAAGAACTTCCTCATCAATTCCAGTAATCTTTGAAGTTGTTTCATAATTTTCAAAGAATCGCCTGGCCGTATTACCATCGTTTGTACTGCCATATCCTACAAGTGGTTTGTCTATGTTTAGACCCGTCATAGTTTTGAATTCTTCCTGAATCCTTTTTTTTTCACTGGATCTCATTTCAATCAGTTCCTTATTATTTCTCACGGATTTTAGCTGATTATCAGGTATATTCCTATATTTCAGATCATATGCTATATGTAGCATAAATTCTAAAAATCGGATACGTGCATGTAGGGGCGATATACCAAATTCCAGAACCTCTTGATTAATTGCAGTACTAGCTGATGCATCTTCTGAAGTTTGTAGAAATTCCGATTTCTTCTTTCCGCATAATGAGCATTTCCAAGTTGAATGGGTTTCCGTTATAGCGTTGCTTACTTTTCCATCTATCATTGTCAATTGAAGCTCAAAATTTACATTAATCAAATATCCATGTATGTCTATGCAGACTGGACTCAAATTGTCTATTGAATATTTGATATCATCAACCCAATTTTTTGTGCTTGCTGCATTTTCTTTTAAATATTCGAATCTGATCGGTCTGCAAAATGCCTTTGATCCTGGAGATGTGTTAACCCACACATATTCAGTACGCTCTTTTGATGTGGATGGTTCAGAACGATTCTTTCTTAATCTTAGTGGTACTAGGGATGCCATAAAAACGCTTCTGTAGTCATTTGTGTTCTGATGAGATGTTGATTGTTTGTATTCCGGTAATCCAGATAAACCGTCACATCCCCATTTACATATTAAAGTTAAGTCCTTGTTGTCAAGTTTCTTGGCTTCTTCTTCAGACAATGTAGTAGATATCAGCCTTGATGCCGTATTTTCCAATAATTTTGATAAATCCACAGATGCACTTTCGTCTCCTATCACGTTTGTTGGTATTAAGTTTTTTTTGGTTTTTAATAACGCATTATATCCTGGTAAAATTGAGTGTCCTTTGTCTCGTAATGCCTTACAGAGTTTAATATATTTATTTTTACTCAATTTCAACTCGAGCATAAGAGCAAGTGCTTCTTCCTCCGAAAATTCTGATTGAGAAGAAGGAGTTGGTATACTCTTAATAATTCGCTTAAGACGTTTAGGAGAAGCCTCTGGGAGAATATCTGCTATTTGTTTAGCTTCAGCTGGTTGATTATTTCGTTTGAGCACTTCCTTAAAGGAATCTTTGATTTCAGTATCCGAATGAGTAGAAAGAACTTCGGATAATCGCATCTTTTTAGATCTTTCTCCGAGATCATCATAGTTTTTTAGAGGGGCTCCAGCACCAGAAGTTTTAAGCTCAATTGAGTCCTTCAGCCAGTCTTTAAATTTAGATTCAAATCTTTTTAAACAGTAATTAACCGACTTAATTTTAAGTTCAAATAACTTTACAAATTTTACGACTTTGTCTTCCTCACTATTGAGAATCATGGAGTTAGTTTGACTTTTAGCATATCGCATGATTATTTTAATTTTTTCTGCTCTCGAACTGCTTGGTTGTTCAAAAAGAATATCGCACAACACTTTAAATTCCAATGTTATAGCCATGATGTTTTAACTGTTAATAGCAGTTACATTTAAAACTTTCTTTTTTATATTAAAAAAAAACATTTTTTATATATACCTGTATCCAAAGAATAATAAAGAAATCAATGAATTAATGTATTTTTTACCTCTAAAAATAGGTGCATATATAACTCAACCAATATGTGCGTCTCGTAAAACCTACCTGTATGGAGGTGAGTAACCATATCCTTTCTGACCATTATGAAAAACCCAAGTTGTAACAATTTTTACCTATTGCATTAACTTTCACATTAAAAAACATTTTATAACCTTAACATAATTTTGCAATTTTTTCAAATACACCAATTTTAAATACCGGAAAAATGCCTTTAAATCTTATTTTAAATAAATTGTCACACTGTTACTATAAAAGTACTCTTCTAATTAAACTTTTGCTACAAATTATGGATATATTACCTTTACACTGTTATCAAAATCGGTGCCTTACTCGTACTTACTTATTTAGAATCTTTTACTAAAATTTTATTTTTTAGCTTGGAACAAAAGGCAAAATCGAATAAAATTTTTTTAAGTCATTCTTATAATGTTTTCTTTAAAAAAATAAAAAACTATTTATATCTTTTTGAAGAAAATATTTGTTTATTAGCGAAGGTCATTGTCATCTTAAAAATAGTGAAATATTTGAGTATGATAATTAACTTTATATGCACAAATTCATCACTTATATTTAAATAAACAGTGTAAAAATGCTACGGGGGCCAAACTTTTCAGAGTTTTTTAAGACTCGGTATTAATGCTTTATATACATGTTTAGTATCATTAGATCGGGAAAGACTAGGAGATTAGCACTAAGTAAAAGTTTTTTTTAAGTGCGTTACTTTTTTTACACTTTGTATCGTAAAACAAAAAAAAATTGTTTTTCTGCTTTTTTAAGGAAAATATTTTTAATCTTTGATATTCTGTGGAAATGACATGGATAAAGATATTACAATGAAATTTTGTAGTAATGTAGACCAATAAGATGTAAAAGCAATAGACTAAAAAAAATTCCCAATTTTAACTTAAAAATTCCCCAATTCCCAACTGGGGAAAAAGGTGTTTCAAAAAATGAGTTTTTTTACAAATATGGCAACACTGTCTCTATTTGCAGCGCGTTTCAGAAAAAACTTTTCTAATCAATAACAGATATATTGGAAAATATGAACATTATAATTTTTTTCAAATCGGTGCTTTGCCTTTTGAGAAATTTTTGTTTAAACTAATTTTTTTTTTACAAATTGCCATTTTTTGGAGAGGACATGTGCGAGGACCAAAAGTCCAATTAGCAAGAAATTTGTTTTATACGCATTCTCATTATGTTTTCTTTTAAAAACTTTAAAAATCTTTTTATGTTTCTTAAGAAAATATTTTTTTATTAGTGAAAAAATATAGCTATCTTTTGGGGAAAAACTAAAAAAAAGCGAAATTTTTTGTAAGTTTCAACTTTGAATATTTTTAACTTTTAAACAAAAGAAGATTTCTATAACTAACTTGCACAAAAATTATTCAGAATTTTATTACAAATTTAAAGAATATTCTTAAAAAATTTTTGGTCCTCAGATGCGTCCACCAGATCAAAAAAAGCTTAAAAAAAGAGGTAAAAAATCAACCTAAAAATTCCTTTTTACCCAAATATCTCGAAATCCAAAGGAGATAACCTACACATTTAAGCGTATTTGTAGATCTTCTCAAGGACAACTTAAGTTTAAAATTTCTTTTCAATCCATACATAAATGGATTTTTGGTGAATTTTTAAAAAAATCGAACACCCGAGGTGACCAACTTTGAAGGTCCATCAATCACTCTCCCGACCCCTCATGGACCAGTGCTTTTAAAAACCAACTCAAATACTCCTTGACTACCACCATGTCAAATTTCATTCAAATATCTCCAGTCGTTCAAAAGTTACAGAATTATTTCCAAAAAAAAGCGTCCGTAAACCACTGTGAGTCGGATCGATGTCTGAGGAATACGTTGCAATATTTTTTTTGAGTATGCGAATTTAATCATATATACCCAGATATACAATTTAATAGTCTCAGTATGATCCAGCTTAACATTTTGCTATGTTCAGACAATCGGATCGATGTCTCACGGATATATTTTAATAAGTTTTACTAAGTATATTACATTGTGTTTAAAGAAATAGTTCACATAAACCTTATAAGGGCATTCGACATTCTATACAAGGTCTAGCTTAACATTTTTCTTTGTTCAGATAATCGGATAAGTGTCTGACATATAAATGATAATTCATCTTACTTAGTAAATTATATATTGGTAAGCCTAAAAATTCATTTTCTACAAACTTAATAAAAATAGTATTTGTTATTTCAATTTTTTTTTCTTTTCTAAAATTAACAAAATTGATTAGAGAAATTTTAAAATCTTTAAAACAATAGAAAACAACAAAACAAATAAAAATTGAACTTTGATATAACATTTTAATGACATATTCGATTGCATACATTTGCAGATAAAAAAATCTCATGTATGTATGCATGAGTATATAAATGTATTTATATTTCTATATCCCTATGCAAAGCTTTGCTAACAAATTCCTTTAACAAGGATTTAAAAGCAAATATAAATATTCCTTAAAATCAACAACATATTAATAAGAATTTTCTTGTATATAAATTTTTCTAATTGTTTCTATTTGCTTTAAAAATAATCTAAATTTTTGTTAGAAAAAATATTTTGAAATCTTATTATTTATAAAAAAGATTAAAAAGTAAATATGAAAACAGAAAATAAACATTTACCTGAATATACTCTAAAGGTTAAATTAAGAGGTAAATTGGATAAGAACATTGTTTAACCCCAAAAACCACTTTCAGACATAAAAAAATAATAAAAATGTGGTTACTGTGAAAAACAAAAGAAAAATGTTATACAAGAATAATTTTAGGCAAATAAAAC